>CM033642.1:237515126-237656470 GCA_019512145.1 Engystomops pustulosus | reverse complement strand
TGGGTTCTTGTAGAATCACTCCTGCCTAACACTATTCTAATAGAACACCCTAACGCTTTCCCTGACCAGCAGCAGCTCTCTCCCTAGCGGCATCCAGACACAGAATGATCCGAGCAGCGCAGGCAGGGGCTAGTCTATTCCAGGGTCACCTGATCTGGCCAGCCAACCACTGCTATCGACGTGTAAGGGTACCACGTCATGCTGGGTGGAGTGCAGAGTCTCCTGGCTTGTGATTGGCTCTGTTTCTGGCCGCCAAAAAGCAAAACGGCGGGAGCTGCCATTTTCTCGAGCGGGCGAAGTATTCGTCCGAGCAACGAGCAGTTTCGAGTACGCTAATGCTCGAACGAGCATCAAGCTCGGACGAGTATGTTCGCTCATCTCTACCTGTAACACATCCTTAACGACTCTATGATGTAAAGGTTCGTCATGGTGAGTTAAGGTGTTAAAGATATCACTCTGCCATGCAATGTGCCCCATGTAATCAAACAATACATTAACTGTTTTAGGATGAGTGTAATTTGCACCATCACAACCAGGCACAAATTTTTAAGTTTTTGCCTGTGTTCTTTTAATGGCCCTAATTTATTCATGCTAGCAACAAGATTTTTGCGCTATTTTTTGTTATGCTGATAAAAACAACTTAATCAGGGAGTTCCATAGAGAAAACCCATCCAGGCCTGGGTCGCCTTGTAAGGGAAGAAGGATGCTGCCATGCTGTGCTAGGCTAAGAGGTAGACAAGGGTTGAATGCTTTTGCTCAGCTGCCTTTCACCTAGAGACCATTAGCCAGGTATAAAGCCTCCTTCAACCTGGAAATCCCTGCCAGCTATTGCTTCACCTTCCAGTGTGTCTATATTCTTTGACCTGGACTCTACTTACCTGACATCTGCTCAGTTTCTGAACCATCAACTTCTCTTTCTGATTTTGTACTATACTACTATCTAACTATCTTATTGTGAATTTGTCTTGTTGTTTGATTATTCTTTGGTTGTGCACTCTCCCAGTTGTGACTATGATTTTATGTTTTTGCTCTTTCTTTAAGTTGATTGGGGACAGTTGGGGGGATAGGTTTAGGAGCACACTTACCCTTAGTCCCACCTGACCTTACATAAACAAACCCAGAAGGGCAAAATTTCCTCCACAAATGATGGACATCAATTTCTCAATCTCACCTGCAGAAGATCAGTTCAGCTAGAATAGGAGGTAAGAACACAGTATATATTGCTGAATGCTATCAGTAAATGGAAAGACGCACCCCGGCCCAAACCGGCCTCAACACCCAGGGCTCTCACCAACATGGGTCTTGGATTTATGTAATTTTATAATACTCCTACATAAAGGTAACAGGGAGTAATATCATTTTATAATGTACTTTTGTCTGAATTGATCCTTTAAAATAACTATTAAATAAAGAATGTTTTCTGATTAGCTTCAGATGAATCTCTTAAAATGGCTACTAGCTAATGCCATCATTCATCCGAGAGCTTAAAGCGAACCTGTCGTGAGGAATGTCTTAACCAATGACGGGTTCCAATAGCCTATTCTGTGCGGACTCTTAAAATGCCTTTGTCAGCATTCTGAATCATTACAGCAATTTATATAAGTTTATTTTACATTACCTGGCTCCATGCCAGTAGCATGTGGTGAGCTGCAGGCTGCGTAACTGTGTCAGTCTCCTCTCACTCATCCAGTTCCCTCCCCACTTCCTGTCATGTGCATAGAGCAGGCAGGGGAGGAAGGAGGATGGTGTGGAGGAGAGGAGGAATGCATGATTAGACACAGGCACAACCTTCTAGGAAATCCCCACATGCTGCTGACAGGGAGCCAGGTAATGTGAATTAAACTTATAAATAGTACTGAAATGATTCAGAATACTGACTCAGTACTAAAATGATCATAGCATAGGGTATTAGAACATGACACTAGCTAAAATTGACAATACTGTAAACAGTGCTTTAAGGAGGGGGTGGGGCGGTTGTAAAAAAATCACCTGTAAAAATTTAAGATATGAGATAGGAACTTTTATTTTAAAAAATCTACTTTTTAGACGACTAGAGGAGATTATATACCAATTTCCCAGACAATTGGATCAACATCAGTTCAGACTGACTTTTGAAAAATTCTACAAAGCTTCTACAAATCTAATCTTGGATGACTCACTCACCTCTAATTTTAAAAATGTGGATTTTTAACATTATACCCTGTTAGTGCTTCTAGTGTTGAATACACTGCTTGTAAACACATCCATAAGTACCAGATCAACCTTAAAAATTGTGGCATTTATTTAAAATGTAAAAAAAACATTAAAAACCCCCAAAATTGTAAAAATGTCTAAGTTTATTTTAAGTTATATTTATAAACAAATGCTCATACAATGTATCACTTATAGAGTGTTTCATGGTGACATCAGTTACATGGTCTCCTACACTGCTAGCATGCTCCACAGCCACAGACTTTGGAGATCGGCTGAATACCTGTTAGGGGAACCTTTGGAGTTAGGAGAACCTTTTGAAGTCGTTAGACTTTTTCTCATTACTGTAATTGGTTCTGAGATGGCGTGTTCTGTGCCCATTTGTAGGTGTGTTTCCATTCTGTAGGTCCAGGGTCCAGAGAAGTCCTGATAAGATGGTATTACTCAATAAAGCAGGATCCTCCAGGAAAGAATGGCAACCTGGGCAGGAGTCCATTTTCGACAACTTTGCTCTCTCCGAGTGGAAAATTCCTATGGCTTTCCTGTACTGTTTGCCCAAGCAGGAAAAGTGCCAAGGTCAAACATATAAAATCCCCAGCTGTTAATAGCCAATGTAATAACAAGTACTCCTAAGATATTCAGCAAAAATCCTGATTTTGCCTGCAATGAAGATAAGAGAAAAGTCTACATCATAAAACATTGAGAAAAGTATCTTTTATCCGCCGATTATTGATTATTAACCGGTTACCTACCAATGTGTATCTAACAAACACCCCAGGTCTATATATCTACTATAGAACATTTTAAAAATTTTATAAATGAGCTTGAGGGGCTCCGGGCTCTTCGTAGCTATGGAGCCCAGAGCCCAACAGGCTCATTTGCATAATTTTTAAAGCCTTTATTTTGGGGGAAAACAAGGGCATAAGAAGCTTGAGGTGTGCAAGAGGGGCCAAGTGTGCTTGGTCTACATCCTTGATACTGGTGGTAGATTTTTCTAGAATAATTTTTTCTTAAAGGAAATCTATGAGGCATTCAGTGAATTCCCAGCTGCATAGACCTGCTTGCAAACCTTTAGTGAATATCCCTTCAGGACAGGAGATACATACCATATCAACAACCTTGAGATGCCCATATGAAAAGGCAATGGCATTAGGTGGTGTGGCGACTGGTAACATGAATGCAAGTGAGGCCGACAGAGTGCACGGCAGCATTATGTATAATGGGTTCAGTTGTATTGCTTTTGCCTAGAGGATTAAAAAAGATATTTAGATTGGATACTGGTCCCACAATAAATCAAGAATATGAAGAATAATAGCAACGTTAGCTGATGGAATTTTGGAGGATCTTTGAGGTAATGAGGTAATGTCAGACAGTCCTGCAGGTGGGACCTCCATCCACCATCTGTAATCAGTGTGGGTCCACCAAAAAAAAAAATACCCTCCATCAACCTCTACGAAACAGATCCTTGTAGCTTTCAAAGTGGGTTGTCTTCTCTTGTACCTTTCAGGTCAAGTATTGTGTTAGAGTCTGGGCCTACTGTAGAATCCTCTGGTTCTAAAGTGGGAAAGTCCAAAACTGGACGTATAATGTAGAGACATCACAGGTTACATGGATAATTACCACTAAACTCAATGGCCTGTGTGTGTAATACTCGATTCTCAAGACTAACCATTTAAAATCCTTCACAAGGGATAGGGGCCACCTTGATGATTTTAATTTCTAGGGAACAGTGACATTTGAAGTCAAACCTCTGATTGTTAATTAAATTATGGCAAATCTTATTTATACTATATGCCAGAAATTTGTGTGGGAAACCTGCTAAAAAATTATTTCCTATTTGTAAAAAGTGTGACTCCTATATGATCCATTTATTTTTATATAATAAGACTAGACATCAGCCATTCCCTCAGACTGTTGAAAGCCTGGAGAATGGGGAAATGTATTTACAAATACAATTTTTTACTGCAACTTTAAATTGGATATGTCCTGCTCTTTGGGACCTAGATTTAAGTAAGGTTGTTGTCGTTAAGGTTGTTGTTCCAAATTTTAGGATATGCCTATTTGGTGGGGGTCTGCCTGCATTCTTCGTAAACAGTCATTGACTATGATTGCCATCCCAATAATGAATATATGTCATAACAGGTCCTCTTTAGTATATTGATGCAGAACTCTTACCATGGATGCCAGGATTGGTAAGAATAGTGTTGTTGTGGCCACATTACTGGTACATTCAGTAAATGTAGCAACCAGCAAGCATAAGACTAGTGCAATGGCTGCAGGAGGTATGCTCTGTAACGGTGTCAGTTTCTCTCCAAGCCAAAGGGATAATCCAGATTCCTTAAAGATATAAAAAATAAATCCATGAGGCAGTTTCCCCTTAAAACACCCAGCTACGTAAGGTAAATCTACCATTAGGGCAAATTCATACGACCGTTGGGATACGCATAAATACGGCAGCCGTATAAACGCCCCCCATAGGCCGGCAATGGGCGCACGGAGCGGTACGGTGCAGCACACATGCAGCACTCTACCGTACCCAGGAAAAGATAGGACATGTCCTATCTTTCCCCATATTACGGCCCCATGCACCATGTATCACAATGGAGAGGGGGGGGTAAGCAGCCCGTGTGCCCGTCGGCACAGTGGGCACACGTTAGTGTGAACGCAGCCTTAGAGTCAAGAATGGATAAACCAGGAGCACTTATTCATAGATTCAGGCACCGTGACTGTGGTAATCATGTGCCACATATGTGAGATATTGTTGTTGTCCTCCCTCCACCATTTATATTGCCTGTAGGTGAGCATGCACTAATAAAAGTCACTTGAAGGAAGAAAATACTAAGGGTATTTTACTAATATTAGTATTAGTATTATTAGTATTTTACTAATACTGAGTTCCATTCTACTATTTCTAAGTCTTATATTTGTTATCCATGGCCTTCTTCCTTCAAAAATCAACTTTTACTATTATACTGGAGTGGTTCCCAGTACTCCTCAGTGCTGCAGATTCATAGGCTTTTACACTGTCTCCCCCTTCTCTCCCTCATCACTTCCCCCCTCCCCCTGCCTGATATAATCTCACTGCAGAAAAGGGAGTTTCAGCACACAGTAGGAGGGGAAGTGCTCCTGCACAGTGTAACAGCCTGTGAATGTGCAATACGGAGAAACTCTGGGAACCTCCATATTAGTCTTTCATGCTCATTAACATAATTTTATAACAAATATAAGAAGATTAGCACAGTCACACTGCCTGGATCAATGAGTAAGTGTCCCTGGTTAATCCATGCTTTATTTTGATTGTAGGACAGCCTACAGGACAGCCTAAGCAATTCTACATAGGATAAAGCACAAGTGGTCTGTGGCCAATGCTCACTCCTCTCCTCTGAAAGCGTAGAGCATCCTCCTTGTACCGACAATTGACATTGCTGGGAAACCATCTCAGTTTCATTGGCCCCCGCTGAGCATATACATCAGGGGCAGGATGGAAAAAACTCAGCTGGCATCCAGTATACAATGTAAACGGTGCATACAAAGGCAAAAACTATGCCTCCATCTGCCAGGATATGTCTTTGGGTATGTTCAGCACATATGCTGGAAGCTTTCCCAGAAAATGCACTTAGCGGATCAAAAAAATAAAAAAACAGGTGTGAACCTAGCAGAGAAGCGGATCTGGCTGAAATTAAAAATCCTGGTCGGGCCTGGGTTTCTCTACCGAACCCAAACCAGGACCGCAGCTCCAGTAACACTCATGATAGGTGCTGACATATGTGACAGTACACTGGGCTCCGTCATTTTGGGGTAGCAGGTGTTCCCCCTGATGTCATTGGGGAGTGTTGATTCTTTACAAAATGATGGCACCCATATCAATTGAAATGTCGCCGGGGACCTTGGTACCAACATGAACTTTGACTTTCGGTCCGCTCATCCCTATTGTGAGGGAATCATAAGGACCTACCTGTGCTCAAAGAATACCACTCGAAGATCACATAAGAATCTCGAATTTTCATCTCATTTTGATCAAAAATTGTTCTGTGTCAATGTTATATTTTAAATACTATATTAGACTGTGAACATGTGACTTACCTCACTGCCTTTTGCCAGGGCAAATCCTCCTCCCAAAAGAATAACAATGTTCCATGGCATTTTCTCATTTACAGTCTTCCAATCCAAAAGTGCTGGAGGTGGGCGAAATTTCCTCTTTTGTCCTAGTTTAAGAACAGCAGCAAACATGTTCATGGCCAGCACAACAGAAATAGCACCAAATGATGATATGGTTGATCATTTGAATCTACATTTCCAAGACTACATGCCAACCATGCCAACCATTGAGCCACCAAAATATAGATCACAAATATAGATATTTTTAAATGGTTTATGATAAATGGGTGGTGGGTGGTTAGGATTACAATATTAGATATAATTGCGGTCTTTTAAGACTTAATATTGAACATTCACATTGTAGATTGTGGATCAGGTCACAAGATGGAAATGATTGACTGATGCCCATTAGTGGACCATCATGAGTTATTGATCCAGTGCTGTCTTGGTTTACTGGAAGGGACTAGAGATTAGTGAACCTAATGTTCCTTTTCGGGTTTGGGGTACAGCCAATCTGGCAAATTGACACCCGTGACTACTAGCCATGGCTATGATTGGCCAGAGCCAATCATAGACATGGCTGATTGTTAGGGGGTTCAATTTGCCGGATTGCCTGTGCGTCCGCCAACCTTGAAATATGTCTTGGTCAGGGGGTTGTACCCACAACCCGAACAGGAGCTTTGGGTCTGCTCATCTCTAGAAAGGACCAAAAATTGCGCAACTGTGGGACTTTAGTACAATTACAATAACACAGAAAAAAATAGAATTCTTTCGGTGGAATTTATTGCAAAAAAAGTCCTGAACTTTGACCAAAGATCCTGTGTTTAACCACAGCATTTACAATACAGGGTCAAAGCTTCTTTAATAATTCCTGCATTCTCGAGAGAAAAGTTTATCTTGCTTATACATCTGTAGACAGATAGTACCCTTCACGGTCAGATTTTGACTAGTAAGCATTGTTGTTATCAGCCCAGGTTTGACATAACTTTATTGGCTCATGTTGTAGAAGAGTCTTTCAACATTCATCAGCGCTGACGATAAGTGATTATTAAGAACACATAATTTGCCAGGTCAGGTGAAATCTGTTATTTGCACAAGCCCTTATCTGATCATTTCGACAGAATCTGACACCATGATGTTACAAAAGGATCAGGATGATTATGGCCAGGAGAGCTACCGTGAACCCGTAAACGAGTACAGGAAAAGTGTATACTGCTTTAAGAAATATCAAGCATTATACAGAACACAGAGCATGGGAGGATCCAACAGAAGAAATGCTAGATCAAGGGACCTATGGTTAATCAGTGTATGTAGCGAGATAAGATAATGTATATAGTTAGCAGATATTGAAATTTATCGTGTTGTACAATCATCACACAGATAAAGCCAAGATCTGATACTGTTACTCTGCATATCGTTGTATCAAAGAGTTTATTCACTTTAACAGATTATATTACACAATAAAACATGTAAAATAATAGTTCAAGGCGACCCTGTCTGAACACCCTGGAGATATGTATAGCCACGGGAAGGTTATAGGTAGAAGCATTATTCAGAATTTATAAGTCAGGAAGTTTGGGGTCAAATGTTGTGCAGTAGATTCCAGTGAAAAATTGTATCTGGCACTTACTTACTGTCATAATAAGAGTTGGCTTCTCGGTTTTTGTGGCATACGTTCAAAGGACACGTTGGGAGGATTTCTGCCGTGTCCTTATAACGCAGTGCACAGATGTATCCTATAGTATGCTTACATATTGTCAGTAGAGAGACACTAACATCACTCGGGAGATACCCTGAATATTGGTCAGTGGCCAATGCTCACTCCTCCCCCCTGAAAGCGTGGACTATCCTCCTTATACCGACAATTTACATTGCTGGGAAACCATCTCAGTTTCAATGGCCTCCGCTGAGCATATACATCAGGGGCAGGATGGAAAAAAACTCAGCTGGCATCCAGTATACAATGTAAAGGGTGCATACAAAGGCAAAAACTATGCCTCCATCTGCCAGGATATGTCTTTGGGTATGTTCAGCACATATGCTGGAAGCTTTCCCCAGCAAATACACTGAGCGGATAAAAAAAAACTGGTGTGAACCTAGCAGAGAAGTGGATCTGGCTGAAATTAAAAATCCTGGTAGGGCCTGGGTTTCACTACTGAACCCGAACCAGGACCGCAGCTCCAGTAACACCCACAATTGGTGCTGACAAATATGACAGTACAATGGGCTCTACCATTTTGGGGTAGAAGGCGTTCCCCCTGATGTCATTGGGGAGAGTTGCTTCTTTACAAAATGATGGCACCCAAACCAATTGAAATGACGCCGGGGACCTTGGTACCAACCCGAACTTTGCCTTTCTGGTCCGCTCATCCCTATTGTGAGGAAATCATAAGGACTTACCTGTGCTCAAGGAATACCACCCCAAGATTATATAAGAGTCTAGAATTTTCATCTAATTTTGATCTAAAATTGTTCTGTGTCAATGTTATTTTTTATTACATATGTATTAGAACTTTTAGCACAAATAACTAACAGTATAATATCTGTCTTGCCCAGGAAATGTCTTGCCAGCTTTTTGGTCAGGAAATCAGTGTACAGTATTTTTACCTTGAACAGCAGACAATTTATTGACACTATTACTATCTTTGTGTGATTATGAGATCCCGTATCTGTCCTTTAATAGTAATTCTGGCCTTGAGGCACAGTTGTGTTGCCAATTTAACCATTGGGTAAATTTCCATAGAAGAATATTTTTCATATACAGAACTAATTTTTGTTCCAATCTTTACTTTTTGTATTGTTCTCAACCAGTTTCGGGTCGTTTAAAATCTGTTAACCGCCTTCAAGATCGCCATCAGCTGTGTTTTGGATCACACCTCAACGCATTTCTGGGTCTACAATGGTTGTTGTACATGCCGAAACACGCTCTAGTGTAATGCAGTTAAGAATAATTAAAAAAAAGCAACTTCATCCTGACTACTTCCTGACTATCCATAGTGTGAGCCCGATTTCCACCATCTACTATTCATCACAATTGATATAGTAGAGATCAGAATTACCTTCTTCCTTGGGTTCCTGGCGCTTAAACGTAGGTAACTCAGCGGGAAATAGAAACATCATGAGCGCTACAAACACAGCAACGGTGGCATCTGTCACATACCTGAAAAACATACGAAACATGTAATTTGGCTGTGTGCATTATGTCAAACACGATAATGGAATAACGCAACACTTTTCTTCTTCATGAAATAGTTTTAATAAGACATTTTACTGTTTTGAGACTGTGTTTCCAGCTCTTATGATTTTCAATAAATTTGATTATATCCACAATAATGCTTTTAAGCTTTTTTGATGTGTAAAGAGGTGGATCAAGGCTCCATCTAAAGTCACATTTTCTTCTTAGTTTGACATTGGCGCAGTACCAGAACCAAGCTTCATGGGAAAGGAGTGCCTGATTTCTGTTCTTGCAAGTAAAGTAGCTTTGTAAGACCCTTAAAGGCCCTGGAAGGGCTCTTGAGTACATGTGTTGAGAGTCTGCATAAATGTATGTGGCCGCAGGTTCCTCTCCTCGTTATTTCCTTACATCAGTATCAAACTTGGTGGGTAATTTCAATGTTATTTCTACCTGTGCAACCACCCAGACCGTCCACATTGGGATCCACTACTGGATGTGTTTTAATGTCTGGTGTTCCTCCTCAGATGTAGGGGGGAGATTAGGTATAGCTGTAGATCAAATGATGGGGAATCAGGAAGCAAATATGACATTAAAGCAAGAGGCTACAAAAGTAAATTGTAAGACATGTCAGACGTCTCAAGGTGACTGGTTAAGAAAGAGTCAAAAAGTTAAAAAAAAAATGTGCATATCTTATGTGAAGGTTGTCAATGTGTATTAACAGCCTCTAAATCAATGCAGAGAAAGTTGTCCTATCTGATGGCTTGTACACATACTTACTCTTTGTTGCCTTTGTTGAAACTGATAGTTGCCCATCCTGGCATGAAACCTGGGTCCCTTGTAAACCACAGAAGAACTAGAAGGATGAACAGAACCAGAACACAGATTTCTGCAAAGGTCATTGGCCCGAGCTTCTTGTGTTCTGTAGATATAACGTTGTATGCTCGCTTTTCTTTTGCCTTTTGTTCAGGTTTTGCACCACAGCCAAAGTTTTTCTTAAATCTAAATAAAAAAACTGAGTTTTAAATATGTGATAAGGCAGAATCAATTTCTCCATGTGCTTCTTGGCCTGAAAGAGGTTGTACCATCAATTAAAGATAACAGGCTGATAGGTAAAGGTCTGACCTCTATGAAAACAGACTCCCACCAATCCGCAGAATAGGGGCCCGTTCTCACAAATTGATGGAGCTGCAGGTAGACCATGGCTTCTGCTGCTCCATTCAATTCTATGTGATTGTCTGGAAGTTGAGAGCACAGCACTTGGCACTTGCATTCATTGGGGGACATGTATGTTTATTTCTGCTAGTTTAATTGTCTCATTTTTGCGACTCTTCACTGCGACTTTTGCTGTTGTTTTTTAAGTGCACCTTGGTCTGCGCCTTGTACAGTTCTTTATGTATCTTTATTTTCCAGATGTTCCTTACAACTTTTCATCACTATTTTTGCTTATTTCTGCGCCTTTTTAGATGAAAATCTGCACCTGGTCCAGGGTAGGTGCCAAGGAAGGTTTTATTTCCTCGACCCTGTTTAGCATGTAAATTGGAATTATTTCACATGCTTTAAATGCTTCAATTTTTGCAAATAAAGCTTTTGGACATTGAAAGCTTGTTTATTTTTTTTATTTCAAAATTTTAGCATTCACATTTTATTGAAATTTATTGGTTACTTCTAAGGGTACGGTCACACAGGGCGTAAACACATGCGTTCTCAAACGCAACACAACAATTGAGTAGAGCAGATTTGCCAGGTCAATAGACATTTCCTGCTCTTGGTCCAGCAATTGGTTCATCAACCCTCTCTACATGTTACGGGTAAAATACACATTTGTCCTGTGCTGTGTAACTCTGAAATCAGCCCCTTTCCTCTATGTCTTAGATCCTCAAGTGTTATGTAATGTAACAGCCATACTGTACTAATAAGAGCAGAAAATATATGGTCCTGTCTATTATTACTGTATTAGGACTATTAGGATGTGGTCAAAATACCCTTATTTCTAGTCCTTGCAATTACAAGCAGTTACGTACAAGATAGGTTCCGTAGGTTTGTTCTTAAGTTGAATTTGTATGTAAGTCGGAACTGTATATTTCATAATTGTAACCCAAGACAAATGTTTTTTGGCCTCTATGACAATTGGATTTTTAAAAATGTTGGGTTGTCATCAGAGCCAGGATTAACAATAAATCTGAATTGCAGACACCTGTGATAACTGTTATAGCTGTTTATTGTAGCCTAGGACTAAAGTACAGTAAATTACCAACACCCAGAGGTCCGTTTGTAACTAGAGGTCGTCTGTAAGTCGGGTGTTCTTAAGTAGGGGACCGCCTGTACTGAAAAAAAAAACAGCCCAGACTTACTTGGTTCCCAGGAACAAGATCTGTAGCCATATCCACGAAAGAGCAAGTAGCACAATCATTGTAGGGAAGGAAAATCCAAACCATGAAGCAAAATTTACTACATTGTTGTTGTCAGGGAACAATCTGCACAAAAGGAAGAGATTACAGACAGTTCATTATTCATTAATTATATTAGGTCATCTTGGTGATATAAGCCATTGGGGTCTCTTTCATTGTATGGTGCTCTTGTGATCTGCACTGTTTATAAAAGGGAACCTGTCACCAGGAATGTCATTCTTAGCTGGTGACAGGTTCCAATAGCCCATGCTAAGCTGATATTAAAAATACCTTTGTCAGCATTCTGAATACTGCCACCAGTTTATAAAACTTTATTTGACAAACCTGGCTCTCTGAAAGCAGAATGTGAGGAGTCTTTGGGAGTAGCTTCGGCCTGTGTGTGCCTGTGTCTCAGTCTCCTCATATATTCTTCCCCTCTGCCTGCTCAATGCACATGAGAGGAAGTGGGGAGGGAGCTGGATGAGTGTGGAGGAGGCTGCTGCAGCTGGTGTCACTGTACAGCCTGCTTGAAAGTTCATGTGGCCATTGAGGCCAGTGATTTAGTCATGGGAAATCCATCCCTTCTAAGTCAGCTGGATCATTAGGCTCCACTCACTAAGAAGAGCCGGCTCTTCTGGCTTCTTAAATACATAAAAGTTATCCTCAGTCCAGCCAGTCACCCCATGCCACATCACTTTAAATCTGATTTTATCAGGTTAAAGGGGGTATGGTAAACCGATTGAGAGCTGGATTTAGTGAGCCGACTCACGTCCTTCACGTGAAAGAGCCGGCTAACGAACGCCATATCACTACTGTGATTGGCTCCAGTGATCAACTGTATGTATTGGATGCCATCTCTGCATAACCAGTGAGGTTCTTCTATATCTTTATTTGGTATAAGGTCCCCTGCTGATGGCTGACCATTCCTCTAATTCTTTAAATGTATATAGAATGTATTATGTAGAAGGTTGGTACAGTAAATACACCTTTCAGTGTAGCCTAAGAGACTAAGAAAGTAGCTTAAAGTACTTTTTGCTGTGCTGTGGACCACCTAGAGTTTGTAAAAGCCAATTCCATAGTCTGTAAGCTCAGGGCCCTCACTCCTATTGTTCCATATGAATGTTTGTACTCTGTAATGTAATATTATATTTGTATATGTCCCCTATGATTTGTAAAGCTGGAATGTGTTAGATATCATCCCATGAAGAGAACTCCGAAGGTTTGTGTGAGCTTTTTTTCCAGCATGTGTTCACAGAACTCCAGTATCACAGCATGCACACAGTGTACAGGACACATGAAGATCTCAATATTCTTTTCATCATTGAACATGGGCTAAATAATACCTAACCATACATTCAGCTGTCCGATTCTATTAGTATGTTACATCAATAATATACTATAAAAAAAATCAAACATTTGTTTCGATTCATAAATAATGACAGCATCTTTATGACATGCTTTTCAGTTCTGATTGAGAAAATACAAGTACCTACTCGTCCATCTGTCCTTTCATGACAAGGTTGGGTGTGGTGCCCGTCAGCGTTGCAATGCCACCAATGCTGGCAGAATAGCATACACAGAGACTCATTCCTTTACACAGTTTGAGGTGCTTCTGTAGCCTCTGAGCTTGCTTCTCCTTCATTTGATTTTCCTCTTTTAGATCAATTTCAACTAATGTAGCACCTAAAATTCAAAGTTTAATTCACAAACGTCATTTTTGTATTAAAAAAGGGAGATTTAGCACAGAAGGCCTTTCCACAACTTCTATCACAGATCCAGGGTGAAGATACAGAAGTGTCCAGAGGTGGGAGCTTATCCTGTCTGACTATAGTTTTCCGAAATAATTTAAGATCACTTCAGCCTTACAAGAACAGAAAACGGGAATGAATATATGAAGGGGATGCACTATAATCGGGTCTGTCGTGTATCCATTATTTTGTCTTTGGCCCAGATTTATCAAAAATAGTGCAAACTACACTTAGTGCAGGTTGCTTCACAAATGTGCAGAGTGCGCCAGATTATTGAGGTGGTACACAGTCTTCAATTATCTGCCGCGCTCCGGAAGCGTGAACCAACTTTTTTAGGAGCACTTTTAATATACCGTGTGCAACACTATTATGTTGAGTCTCTGTATTAAATGTGTCGCAGACTCGGGCTAAGCAGTAACGGCCCTTTAGGTGCAGGTTTTTTCTATCTTGTTGACACACTGCAGCAGCGATACAAAATTGGCGCAGACACTTCTTAAATACATGTGCAAGCTCGAAAGAAGTTCTATTCAGTGCAAAGTCAGACAGAAAATTGGCACAGCCAAAGTAATAGTCCTGGGCCATAATTTTCTCTTTGCACCATTATTGGGACATTACCACTCCAACTTTTGATTGAGTTTCTATTGTAGAATGTTATCAGTGGGCAGATTACTATTGTACAATGATTTTTTCATAATGAACATTTGTTTTCAGAGCAATAAAAACCAATATATGGCATGTTGGGTCCAAGCGTTTTGAAGGGATACAAGGATAGGCAGGGCTTCATAGTCTAGTTGATACAGGGTCAGGTTCTAGTCAGGATTGCAGCTGATTAGAGCTTTGGATCTGAAGTTAGGCTTCCAGGGATATACAGAGGGACACTATCCATAAGGCATGTTGAGCCTCTTGCCTCAGGCAGCACCAACTGAAGAAAGGTGGGGGCAGCATCAGGGGCACAGTCACATGCTACAAAGCAGGACCTGAACAATTAAAATAGTATCTCTTCACACCTGATGTCAGCATGAGTGTGAAACTGCATGGAGAACTCACATACTATAAAAATAACATGACATATTACTATTGGATTGGAAGGAGGGGTGCACCGTTTCATAGTTCCCCTCAGGCAGCAGAGAGTTTAGGTTCTTCCCTGGGGATTTATAGTGATTGTGGAGAAAAAATAGATAAATCAGCAGACTGCTAACCTTATTGCTCACAATTGCTTGTAATTTTTTGTCACTTAAATTTTTTTGGGTATCCTTCCACAGTCCTGAACAAAGCTTACAAATATTTAGGAGGATTTACATGATGTAGGGCTTACCCCAACTAGTAAGATCGGTTCTGTTCTCATCTTGGATACTGTGATATGACTTTCGATTTCCACTTTTAAATGTTTTTATTAAAACTTAAGTTTTAATAGTTTTGTTTTTGAATTGGAATTTAGATTGCCAAGAATTAAAAACAAATATATATAATATTTATATATATATATATAAATATATATACACATATATACACACACAGGTAGTCCCTGGGCTACGTACAAAATTATTCCAGTAGGTTTGTTCTTAAGTTGAAATTGTATGTAAGTCGGAACTGTTTATTTTATAATTGTTACCCAAGCCAAAATTGTTTTGGTCTCTGTGACAATTAAAGGCAACCTGTCACCAGTGACCTCATTTTCCCTAAAGACAGGTTGCAGAAGCTTATTACACCTGCAGTGCAACAATGCCTCTCTGCCTTTTCTAAGCATTTGCATTACAGTATGATTGTGTGTTATAACTAACCTTACACCCTGACAAAATCCTGGGGTAGTCACAGGGGTTGGGCTTTGGTTTGGATGCATTTCAAAAAACAACATGTGACTTGTCTGTGCTGCTCACTCCTCAGCCCCCACCTTTGTGCTCATGTACAGCTCCTCCTTCTGCTCTGCAAACTGTCTTTAGTGAAAATAAGGTTCCTGGTGACAGGTTCCCTTTAAATTTTACAAATGTTGGTTGTTGTAAGAACCAGCATTAACAAAAAATCTTAATTGCAGACACCTTTGATAACTGTTACAGCTGATCATTGTAGCCTAGGGCTAAAGTATACAAAATTACCAAAATCCAGAGGTCTGTTTTCAACTAGAGGTGTGCCCTGGTTGCTTGTGCTGATTTGATCTTTATGTAATATGCGGTGTTCTTTTGTTCATTTGAACTTATAGACGCTTGTTTATAGAAAAACTAGACCGCTACAAGGGATTATAGGGGTGTTACTATACTTTATATTCCTACTCAGTTTTGCACAAGATCTGCCATAGAATTGTTTTTCTTTGGCAGCTGGGTGTTTTTAGGGTAATATTTTAACACTAATCTATTACAGTCTTTTAGCGATGTCAACACTTTTTAGGTTATGTTGGTCTTGTGATGACAATATGACCAAGTGATGTCCTTTTGTCACTAATTGATATAGTGCTGATGGATACGTGTTAAGAGTACTTACTACCCTGAAACTGAGGGTGAGCAGATAAAATAATGCATTTTGTTAAGCTAAACCAGAAATGTTTCTTTAATTGTTTGTGCCGGAGGCAAGCTGGGCTATGTGATCATAAATGGCGCTCTTCTGGTGCACGGGGCTCTCACCTTGCTGTCACCGCCCGTTTTCCCAGTGGTGCTCTTCAATGAATTCGGGTGGTATATGGATTCAACAGCGGTAATGATAACATTTACATGCAATATGTATATTTTTAGGGGCCCTATTCCAAGGCAGCAGTCAGTGCTGTATCCTATATACCAACGAGGCATCTACTCTAGGTGCGGCCGCTCTGGGCTAGTGCAGCAAGGGAGAGTGGGACAGTGGATAGTCTAATAAGCAAAACAGAAAAGCTAACACCAAAAAACAACAACAGCACCTGAATCTGGGAGAACACCTATTTAAAGAGGCAAAGAGGGGGATTCGTATGGCTCTCTGACAAGTTTTATGTGGAGAAACCACTTGAATCTACCCCCCATCCGCACCATTTGTGCATCAGCATTTCAGACGCACATACTACTATGGGCGTGCAGGTGGTAAAGGGGCATTCCGGGGTGGGCAAGGGTGTGACATGGAAACAAGTAGTACGCCGTAGTACGGCGGCATACATCGGACGCAGCGGAGAGGAGCAGTGGGATGAGAGCAGCTCACCCGCCCCTTCCATAGGGACGATACAGCGCCACGGCGGTATCACGGGGAAAGATAGGACATGTCTATCTTTTTCCGGGGCTAAGAGTGGTACGGTGCCGCACGTGTTGCTTCACCGTGACGCTCCGTACAGGGCTGTGAGCCCACAGAAGTGTATGGGGGCCGTATATCGGCCGATTATATGTCGGGCGATATCCGTCCCCCTACATGTGTGTGAATCGTAGCCTAAGGTAGTTTTACACAGCAGCATGTGATGATTATATTGAAGGAGATTCATTTTGTGTCTCAGGCTCCGACATACAGAGCGGGACGCCCTTGTCTTGGGCTGACCAGATTTTTATGTGATAAGAAAGGGAATTGTCGAGTTCTGACTTTTAGACCTCCTCTTTATCTAGCCAAACTGTGCGCCACATCTCCTGAATTTTCTTTGTGAAGATAGGTTAATTTCTTTACGACCACAACCCCCTTCTCTAAAAACCCACCCCATTTATGAGGCAACCAACCCTTTTTAGACGAAAAATGGTCTAAAAGCTTCATAAAATGTTTGTCCGAAGAATGGTGCAAAATTTCATTTCGTGTGCAGACGCATCATGAATTCCCCCCATTTGTATAGGTATTTGAAAGCCAAGATAAGAATTGGATTCTCAATACAGGGACAGTTTATAAACTTTTCCATATACATAATCTGTAGATCCCTTCTGGTTTTGGCTTACAAATACTGCTGCAGATTCGCCATGTGAGAAACAGGCTTAAAGGGTTACAAACAAAAGACACGTCGGCACGGACACTTTAGTTTTATAGATTATAAATATTTTATGGGCCTTGACAACAAACTTGAATTGCACCCGCTTGCCATAGATGGGTAAGATTGTAAATGAAAAAGAAGACTTCTGCTGCAATCTATGTATAAAAATGCCCTATGTACTTTTATTCGACCTGCCAGTCAATATCTTAAAGGACATAACAGGTTATTATCGGAGGGGATACTAGTGCAATCCTGTGAAACCTGGAATTTGCACAAGAGGATAGCACTGAGGGTGCTTGCTGATTGTTGAGTCAAACCGCTATGTGAGGGTATGCCTATACAATTGTCTGTGCAGGCTAGGGCACATAGCTATATTCTTTGGGTTTATGCAATGTAAGTACTTACAGAACATACCAGTACACATACAAAAACCACAATGGTCACAGAAATAACTCGAATCTGACAAAAGTAAAAATAAATTAAACTTCTATGAAAATGAACAAACGAAAGGCAGACTTACGCTGTTCACCCTGAGCTTAACAAGAAGTCTTTTAAAAGATAAATCTAAACAGGAATATGGTGGGATTCACTTAACTTAATATTTATTGAGACTTTTGAGGCAATCGTTCCAACAAAAAATATCTGTATGGTCAATGAAACAGCAAGGTATTTTGGGCCACTCCTCATGAGCAACTTCTTCGTGTCTGGGGTTTAAGGATGGTATGTTTTAGATGGCTTCAAAGGTGCATCAATAGGATTAGTGTGTGCCCAGGCTCTTAGAAGGACACTTCACCACGTCCAAGTTTTCCTCTTAGACATTCATGGGTGTTTTAAGCTGTGTAATTTGGGTCGTTATTCCTGTTACAAGACGCATGATGTGACTGAGACCAACAACTTTCTGACACCATTTCTCTCTAGAATACCTTGTATTCCTGAGATATCTTTGTACCCTCCACAGATTCAAGACGCCTATGCCAGATGCAGCAAACGGCCAGCTTGAACATAACAGCCCTCCTATGTTTACACTATAGGCACGTCCTTTCAAGAATCTTCATTTTTCCATTGTGAGGCAGAGCATGATGGTCTTGCCAAAAGTTAGATTTTAGTCTCATCTGTCATGAAGACCACATCTCCCCAAGCTTTTGGTTGTGTCAAAAGTACTGCTTCCTATGATTTGATTTCAGCAATTGGTATTCTCTCATTAAGACCACTTTGGCCTCAAAACAATGACAGATTGTGCATCTGACATATGCTCTTGAGCTATGAAGTGCATCTTTAATTTTTTTAGAGGTTTTTCTGGCTCTTTTGGTTACACAAAAATCGTTAGTGATTTTTCTCCTGTAAGCCAATGTCCAGGGCAGTTGCATACAGTCCCATAGCTCTTAGGTTCTGAAAAATGTGTCAACTGTAGTCAAAGGAAAATCAAGCTGTGTGAGATGGCCTTATAAACTTACCTTAAACCCTTCCGAGGACGCGGGTTTTTCGGTCCATTTCTCGCTCTCCAATCAAAAATCCATAACTTTTTCATTTTTCCGTGTACAGACTGTGTGAGGGCTTATTTTGTGCGTAAACAAATTTTGCTTTTCCGTAATGTTATTTATTGTTAACAAGCCGGCTAACTGCGAAGCTGAAAAAAAAATTCAATATGTGGAACAATGAAAAAAAACCGCACGTGCGGTTACGTTTCTTGTGGGCCAGTTTTAAGCCTTTCACTCTGTATCAAATTAATACGCCACTTTTTTTTTGTTCGGTCGTGCGATCGCGGTTGATTACCAAAGTTATATAGGTTTTATTGTGTTTTTAATACCATTTAAAAATTAAACGAATGTGTACAAAAAAGGAAAAAAAATTTTTTGCCATCTTATGACGCTACTAACTTCTTCTACTTTGAGCGCACGGACGAGCGGGGGAGGGGTCAATTTTTGGAAATGAGGCGAACGTTTTACAATTGCTCCATTTGAGGTTGGGCGACATTTTGATCATTTTTATTTCATTTTGTATGTTATGTAAAAAAGTTGCTAAAAGTCGATTCGGACATTTGGGGCGCCATTTCCCGTCGGAGGTCACCGCGGCCGTAAACCGTTTTTTAATTTGATAGATCGGGCAATTTTGGGAGCGTCGAGTGATACCTAATTGTTGTGTTCTTATGTTATCCATCGCAGGTCATTCCTATAAAAACCTGTTTATACTTCTTAGAAAGGGGGGTCTGATTTGACTTTCAATATTTTATGAATTTTTTTTGATTTTTGTAAACTTTTTTTTATTTGTTTTTTTACACTATCTTAGACCATCTAGGGTAAGAACCCTGATAGTCAGATCGCTCACATACCCATATACTGCAATACTTCTGTTTGCAATATATGGCATTTTGTCAGCATCATTACAATGAGGCCAGCGGACTAATGTAACGAATCTGCAGTGCCATATAGCCTCGCGTCAAAAAAGAAGACACGGGCTACCATAGCAAACGATCGCGCCCCCCGAGACGTCGGGCCGACCCCCCTCCGGCGTGGCGATCGAAAAAAAGATTGGCGGCGCCCACGCGGCCGACCGTCTTTTAACGCCGCCCGCGGACTTGGCGTTAAGGGTTGCATCGGGCGCGACGCGTATGGGGTTTGTGCAGACCCACTTATGGAGGCAGCGGAGCTCTATAACCTATACCTCTCCCAAGCTGCGCGTTAATAGGCGGAATGGTGAATGGCACACGTACCCTTTGATTGGTATTATAATGGGCAGGATGAAGGTAGTTAATGACATAATATGCAGAAGAAACCTCATCTATTAGCACAGAGGACAGCTCCTGTCCGAATGCTTCAGTCGGAGCCGTTCAGGACTCTGCGTCCATGAACGCAGAGCGAAGGCCGTAAAGGTATTGCTATGCCCTTCCTCTGTGCATTTATCTGGTACGTAATTTCTAGTGGGAGATGGCAGAGCAGCCTGTAATACCATTGACTTATATTCAGGAAGCTGTGACTTTTTTTTTCTTTTTTAATTTTTGTCTGGAATTTCTTTATCTTCTAAATGTCGGTATGTGTTTGTCCGACATCGCAGTTATCAATGATCCATTTTCATTTTATGCCAATTTATGGTCAGACCTGTCTTACAATGTGCGTCCTGCTCTTCCCAAAAGCTATTTAAGACTTGTTAGTGCTGCTGCACTTAGCCGCTATACATGCTAAGCTGCAACACACAGCCACAAATCAATCGGCAGTTGTCAGGAATGGGTTGCTGGGTGGTTGGCCAGTGGACACACGACTCAAGTAGCAAAGCTTGTTCCTTCTTGAAAGAGATAACGGGTTTGGTTATATATGTAATAAGGCCTGTGTAGCAGCGTCTTGCTTGATGCAAGGGAGCTGCTACAAGGGAGCTAAAAATAGGCCGTGCATTTCTCCTATCCCTCCTGGAAATTTGCATATTTCCCAGACAGTCCAAATGGTGAGCTATTTCATTCACTCCATTGCAGTACAAGAGACAAACAGTAAAGACCCACTTCCTGTTGGGCGCTAACTAACAACAAATGGTCTCCTCTAGCTACTAACTAACAGATGTAAAATAGTCCACAGATGATCAAACACCCCTAGCTTTCCAGCAAGCTTGGCATAGTCGTGCGTTACAAGTCAGACTTTCCTATGATTCCCTAATCACAATCCTAGTCCCATTGCTTCCCTAGGTGTGACCACAAGGTGTGGACCGAAGGGGATGGGAATGGCAAAGTCCATTCTCCTACCTTGCCATTTCCCAAAAAATCCAGGCCAGCAGCAATACCAAGGGCCTGACATGACTAAAACATAATTGCTGCTGAGAAACACAACATCCTGGATTTCTTAAGTCTCACCCACTTTGAGCCTGCTGCGGTAGATGTACATAAAATTGGCTGCAGATGGCAGGGTCATGTGGATCTTCTGTCCATGAACAAACACGTTAGAGAATCACTGAAACCCTCATCTGCGGCACATTTTATGGACCAGGAGTCTCCGTGTAGAGAGTAAAGAGCGGGGGCCTACCATTTACATTGGACAGTCATCGGCTTACAAAAAACAGGTATGGTGAAATTGTTGGAACAATCCCACATCTGTGTTTTTCTAAACTACGGTACAATGCTCGAAAAAGAGCTATGTCTATTTCCATAGAAAAGGCTTATGAATTTTTTTTTGCTCCACAAAGTGAATAGTGTTGCTTGCAGTACCACAAACCGACAGAGGTCAGGCCTGTAACATTTTAACAAAAATATTTCCACTATATCTGTTCTTCAAAAGCTCTTTCTACAGCACAAACAGGGGTGAATAGGCTTCAATGTGCTAATGTTTTTGTTTAGAATACTTTTGGGGTTAATGATTGTAAAAGCTTCTTATCCATGGTGGATCAGTAATACTGCTACAAACAGCATGATGATACCATAGCACAGCCTGCGGACTCCATCTTTACCCCTCTGCACGGAAACCCCCTTACAATGACACCCGCTGTGATTGGCACCCGCCACACCGCCGGAAGATGTGAGGTCCAATATCACCGTAGCTCCCACGGAGCAAACGGAAGGCTGCAATCAAGGCTCGACAGTGTTGGATTTACAAAAATGTCTTACGCTCCTACCATGAGCCAAAGGAATGGTCTCAGTCGCAGAATGAGGACCACAGAAAGCAGGTGACTAAGATCTAGGTGAGAAGGTTCCTTTCTTCTAGCATTACAAATGTAGCTACTCCTCAAATTTTACCACTAAGGTCTATGACTCTCCAAGCGGATTCTTTTCACTAATAACCTGTATAGTCTTCTGGATCGTAAGCCAGCAGTTCTCTGCGGCATAATGATCTATGAAGCCTCATTGGTCCTTGGTGCACCATGAGTAAATGGCACAAGACTGCTTAGACCCAGTAACTTTCTGCAGTGCCAACATGTGTGTGTGTGTATTATATATATATACAGTATATATATAATGGAAAAGTCCAGAGCAGCACAGCTAGCAATGGGGGCAGTAGCCGATGATCCCTTGGCACGCTTGCCGAATAAAATGTGAAGGGCAGCACTCCACGATGTGTTGAAAGGGGTAACTTTATTCATCAAAAGCAACGTTTCGGTGTAAATCTACACCTGCAGATTGAGAAAGGTGTAGATTACACCGAAACGTGTCTTCTGATGGATAAAGGTTTTACCCCTTTCAAACACTCTGAGTGCTCTCTCATACTATCTATATTATATATATATTAATATATATTATATAAAGGGCGGTCCCTAGACTTAGAACACTCGACTTACATACAACCCCTAGTTACAAAGGACCTCTGGAGATTGGTATTTAATTCTACTTTAGTCCTAGGCTACAATATCAGCTTAACAGTATCAGAGGTCTGTAATGAAGCTTAGTGTTAACCCTGGTCTTATGACAACCCAACATTTTTAAAACTCCAATTGTCACAGGACAAAAAAGTTCTGTCTGGGATTACAATGATTAAATATACAGTTCCGACTACATACAAATTCAACTTTAAGAACAAACTCCAGAACCTAATCTTGTATGTAACCGAGGAGCGTCTAATATATATGATTACTATATTATAATATAATATAGTATTATTATATATTTACAGTGGTCGTTACTCTACTTCAGAACACCCCGACATACAGACTGTGTTATGTAAAATAAAGAAAAATTATTATTAATTATTACAGCGGACCCTCGGCGTGCCTGTGTCTCAGTCTTCCTCCTATATTTTTTTCTTCCCCTCTCATGCTCACGGCACATGATAAGGCAGTGGGGAGGAGCTGGTGAGTTGGGGATGAGCCAGGACAGGATGCTGCAGCTGGTGGTCACTGTACAGCCTGCTGAAAGTCTTTGCCATTGAGGCCAGTGTTTAGCATGGGAAATCCTCCCTTCTAAGTGTCAGCTGGATCATTAGGCTCACACTCACTACAGAAGAGCCCGGCTCGTCTGGCTTCTTAAATAATAAAAGTTTCCCTACAGTCCAGCAAGTCACCCCAGCCAACATCACTTAAAATCTGATTTATACAGGTTAAAGGGGTAGTGGTAAAACCGATGAGACGCTGGATTTGTGACCGACTCAACACGTCCATTCACGTGGAAAGAGCCGGCAACGAATGCCATATCACTAACATGTGATTGGTCCAGTGGATCAACTGTATGTACGGATGCCATTCTGCATAACCACGTGAGGTTTCTTCGATATCTTTATTTGGTATAAGCGTCCCCTGACTGATGGCGATCTTGAACTACATTCCTCTAATTCTTTAAATGTATAATAGATGTATATCTAAAGGGTGGTACAGTAAATAACCTTATCGCGGTAGCCTACTAAGAAGATCTTAAGTACTTTGGCGTTGTGCCACTAGGTTGTTGTAAAAGCCAATCGCAAGCTGTAAGCTTGCAGGGCCCTCACTCCTATGCTGCATAGGAATTGTTTGTATGTATGTAATATTTGTATATGGTCCCTTGATTTGTAGCGCAGGATTCGTATTTATAAGATCATTATTATTTATTATTAGGTATATGGTAGCCAGTTTGCAGATGAGCTGCTAATTCCCATGAAAGAGAACTCCGAAAGGTTTGGTGTGAACGTTTTTTTCCAGACATCGTGTTCACAGAACTCCAGTATACAGCTGCACACAGGTACGACACATAAGGATTCTCCATATTCTCTTTCAATCATTGAACATGGGCTAAATATACTAACCATACATCAGCGTCCGTTCTATTGTATGTTAACTCAATAATAACTATAAAAAAAATCAAACATTTGTTTCGATTTCATAATAATGACAGCATCTTTATGACATCTGTTCAGTTCTGATTGAGGAAATACAAGTACCTACGCGTACCATCTGTCCTTTCATGACAAGGTTGGTGTGGTGTGGTGCCCGTCAGTCGTTGCAATGCCACCAATGCTGGCAGAATAGCATTACACAGAACTCATTCCTTACACAGTGAGGTGCTTCTGTAGCCCTGAGCTTGCTTCTCCTTCATTTGAGTTTGTCCTCTTTAGATCAATTTCAAATAATTGTCACCTAAAATTCCAAATTTAACTTACACAACGTCATTTTTGTTTAATTAATAAAGGGAATTTATGCACAGAAGGCCTTTCCACACACCTCTATCACAGATTCTGGTGAAGATACAGAAGGTCCAGAGGTGGGAGCTTATCCTGTCTGACTATAGATGTTCCGAAATAATTTAAAGATCACTCAGCCCTTACAAGAACAATAAACGGGAATGAATATATAGGGGATGCACTATAATCAGGGTCCTGCCGTGTATCACTTATTTTTGTCCTTGGCCGATTTATCAAAAAAGTGCAACTACACTTCAGTGTCATGGTGCTTCACAATGTGCAGAGTGCGTCCAGATATTGAGGGTGGTAACACAGTCTTCAATTATCTGCCGCTCTCGGAAAGCGTGACCCAACTTTTTAGGAGCACTTTCATATACAGTGTGCGAATTATGTTGAGTCTATGTATAAAAATGCCTCGCAGACTAGGGCTAAGAGTAACGGCCACGTTTAGTGCAGGTTTTTTTCTGTCTTTTTTTGTTTTGACAACACGCAGCAGCCATACAAACTTGGCGCATACACTTCCTTAATAAATGTGCCAAGTCGAAGAAGTTCTATTCAGTGCAAAGCTCAGACAAAAAATTGGCGCAGCCAAAGTAATCGTCCGGTCCAACATTTTCCTCTTTTGCACATTCTTGGGACACGACCATCCAAATTTGTTGTTTCATTGTAGAATGTTATCAGTGGGCAGAAGATTACTATTGTACATGATTTTTTCATAAGAAACATTTGTTTTATAGCAGATAAAAACCAAATATATGGCATTGGGTCCACGTTGTCGTTTTGAAGGGATACTAAGGATAGGCAGGGCTTCAATAGTCTGTTGATCAGGGTCAGGTTCTAGTCAGGTTGCAGGACTATTAGAGCTTTGGATGCTGAAGTTAGGCTTCAGGGATATACAGAGAGGCACTATCCATAAGGCAGTTGACCTCTTGCCTAAGGCAGCACCAACTGAAGAAAGGTTGGGGGCAGGGGGGAAGCCATCAGGGGCACAGTCATGATTACAAAGCGGACCTGAACAATATAAAATAGTATCTCTTCACACCTGATGGTTTCCGCATGAAAAAGTGGAAACTGCATGGAGAACTGCACATACTATAAAAATAGACATGAATATTACTATTGGAATTGGAAAAGGAGGGGAGCACCGTTTCATAGTTCCCGCTCAGAGCAGCAAGAGTTTAGGTTACTTCCCTGGGGATTTATATGATTGTGGAGAAAAAAATAATAATCAGCAGACTGCTATTCAAACCTTAGTGCTACAATTGCTTGAATTTTTTGTCACTTAAATTTTTGGTATCCTTCCACCGTCCTGAACAAAGCTTACAATATTCTAGAGATTACTGATGTAGGGCTTACCCAAACTAGTAAGATCGGTTTGTTCTCATCTTGGATACCTGTGATAGACTTTCGTTCCACTTTTAAATTTTTTATTAAACTTAAGTTTTAATAGTTTGTGTTTGTGATTGGAATTCTTAGAGTGCCAAAATTAAAAACAAATATATATAATATTTATAATGATATATTATATATATACACAATAATCACAACACAGGTAGTCCCTGGGCTACGTACAAATTATTCCAGTAGGTTGTTCTTAAGTTGAAATTATGTAAGTCGGAAACTGTGTTATTATAATAATGTTACCAAGCCAAAATTGTGTTTGGTCTGTGACAATTAAAGGGAACCTGTACCAGTGACCTCATTTTCCTAAAGACAGGTTGCAGAAGGCTTATTACACCGCAGTTGCAACATGCCTCTCTGCCTTTCTAAGCATTGCATTAAAGTATGATTGTTGTTATAACTAACCTTACACCTGACAAAATCCTAGGGTAGTCACAGGGTTGGGCTTTGGTTTGGATGCATTTCAAAAACAACATGTGAATTGTCTGTGCTGCACATCCTCAGCCCCACCTTTGTGCTCATGTACAGCTCTCCTTCTGCTTGCAAAATGTTCTTTAGTGAAAATAAGGTCCTGGTGACAGGTTCCCTTTAATTTTACAAATGTTGGTTGTTGTAAGAACCAGCATTAACAAAAAATCTTAATTGCAGACACCTTTGATAACTGTTACAGCTGATCATTGTAGCCTAGGCTAAAGTATACGAAAAAAATACCAAAATCCCAAAGGTTGTTTTCAACTAGAGGTCGTCTGTAATAATTAATAATAATTTCTTTATTTACATAACACAGTCTGTATGTCGGTGTTCTGAAGTAGAGGAACGACCACTTGTAAAATATTATATATATTATATATAATATATATATATATACAGGCAGTCCTCGGGTTACATACAAGTAGGTTCTGAGGTTTGTTCTTAAGTTGAATTGTATGTAAGTCGGACTGTATTTTTATCATTGTAATCCCAGACAGAAACTTTTTGGTCTCTGGACAATTGGATTTTAAAAATGTTGGGTGTATAGAACCAGGGTAACACTAAAGCTTCATTACAGACACTTGATAAACTGTTATAGCTGTTCTGAGCCTAGGACTAAAGTAGAATAAATTACCAATATCCAGAGGTCCGTTTGTAACTAGGGGTTGTATGTAAGTCGAGGTGTTTCTTAAGTAGGGAGAGCCTGTTATATATAATATTATATTATATATATATATATATAGTTGAAGAGGCAGCACTCCAGGATGTGTTGAAAGGGGTAAAACCTTTATTCCATCAGAAAGAACGTTTCGGTGTAAATCTACACCTTTCTCAAGTATGCAGGTGTAGATTTACACGAAACATTGCTTTTGATGAATAAAGGTTTACCCCTTTCAAAACATCGTGGAGTGCTGCCTCTTCACAATTTATATCGGCAAGGTTGCCAAGGGATCATCGGCTACTGACCCATTGCTAGCTGTGCGCTACTGGACTTTCCATTTATATATATACTGTATATATATATATATACACACACACACATGTTGGCACTGCAGAAAGTTACTGGTCTAAGCAGTCTTGTGCCATTTACTCAGGTGTCACCAAGGAGACCAATGAGGCTTCATAGATCATGTATCCGCAGAGAACTGCTGGCTTACAGTGCAGACTATGACATTATTAGTGAAAGTCACTTGGAAGTCATGACTTTTGTAATGTAGAGTAGCACATTTGTTCTAAACTTACTTCTTTCCTGTTTTATGGTCTCTGCATCTGTCAATTGTTTTTCCTGCATTTCGAAGGCTTGATTTACGCTTCCGTTTGGCTCATTGGTAGGGGCTACTTTGATATCCACATTGACCTGGGCAACACTTCCATTCGGATGGTTGTCACTCTTTTCTGCCAGATCAACAGCGTGTTCATTTAATTTTTCCTCAGAGGTGTAAAGTTGATCCAGCACGGCCTGTGCTATTGGTATCATCATGGCTGTTGTAGCAGTATTACTGATCCACATGGATAAGAAAGCTGTTACAATCATAAACCCCAAAAGTAATCTAGAAAAAAAAAATATATATAGTGAAGAGGCAGCACTCCAGGATGTGTTGAAAGGGGTAAACCTTTATTCCATCAAAAGCAACGTTTCTGTGTAAATCTACACCTTTCTCAAGTATGCAGGTGTAGATTTACACCGAAACGTTGCTTTTGATGGAATAAAGGTTCACCCCTTTCAACACATCGTGGAGTGCTGCCTCTTCACAATTTATATTCGGCAAGCGTGCCAAGGGATCATCGGCTACTGCACCCATTGCTAGCTGTGCTGCTCTGGACTTTCCATTTATATATATACAGGCGGTCCCCTACTTAAGAACACTCAACTTACATACGACCCCTAGTTACAAACGGACCACTAGACATTGGTAATTTATTGTACTTTAGTCCCAGGCTACAATAATCAGCTGTAACAGTTATCACAGGTGTCTGTAATGAAGCTTTAGTGTTAATCCTGATTCTTATGACAACCCAACAATTTTAAAATCCAATTGTCACAGAGACAAAAAAAGTTCTGGCTGGGATTACAATGATAAAATATACAGTTCCGACTTACATACAAACTCAACTTAAGAACAAACCTACAGAACCTATCTTGTATGTAACCCGGGGACTGCCTGTATATATATGTACACAAACATGTTGGCACTGCAGAAAGTTGCTGGTCTAAGCAGTCTTGTGCCATTTACTCAGGCTTCATAGATCATGTATCCGCAGAGAACTGCTGGCTTACAGTGCAGGTTATGACATTATTAGTGAAAGTCACTTGGAAGTCATGATATTTGGAATGTAGAGTAACACATTTGTTCTAAACTTACTTCTTTCCTGTTTTATGGTCTCTGCATCTGTCAATTGTTTTTCCTGCATTTCGAAGGCTTGATTTACGCTCCCATTTGGCTCATTGGTAGGGGCTACTTTGACATCCACATTGAGCTGGGCAACACTTCCATTCGGATGGTTCTCACTCTTTTCTGCCAGATCAACAGCGTGTTCATTTAATTTTTCCTCAGAGGTGTAAAGTTGATCAAGCACGGCCTGTGCTATTGGTATCATCATGGCTGTTGTAGCAGTATTACTGATCCACATGGACAAGAAAGCTGTTACAATCATAAACCCCAAAAGTAATCTAGAAAAAAAAAATTAGGAAACAATATGAAGCTTATTCACACGTGTTTTGCTGTAGAAAGCAGCTTTTGAACAAGAATAATGGAAATATTTTTTGTTAGATGGTTACATGCCTGACCTCTGTCTGTTTGTGGTACTGCAGAGCAAAACTATTCACTTTGGTGGAGCAAAAAAAAAAATCTTAATAAGTATTTTCTATTGGAAAAGACATATCTTTTTCGAGGCATTGTACAGAATTTAGAAAAAACACAGATGTTGATTGCGTGCCTGTGTCTCAGTCATTCCTCTATATTTTTTCTTCTTCCCCTCTGCCTGCTCCAGGCACATGATAAGGCAGTGGGGAGGAGCTGGTGAGTGTGAGGGTGGCAGGACGAATGCTCAGCTGGTGGTCACTGTACAAGCTGCTGAAAGTCTTTGGCCATTGAGGCCAGTGCATTTAGTCATGGGAAATCCTCCCTTCTAAGTGTCAGGCTGGATCATTAGGCTCACACCACTAGAAGAGCTCCGGCTCGCTTCTGGCTTCTAAATAATAAAAGTTTCCCTAGTCCAGCAAGTCACCCCATGCCAAATCACTTAAAATCTGATTTATATAGGTTAAAGGGGTATGTAAAACCGATGAGATCGGCGGTTTGTGACTGCTACCACGTCCATCACGTGAAAGAGCCGCAACGAATGCACATATCACTACAGTGATTGGATCCGTGTCAACTGTATGTAGGATGCTCATTCTGCCTGACCACGGGGTTTCTTCATATTCTTTATTGTATACTGTCCCCTGACTGATGGCGTTTCTTGAACCTGACATTCCTCTAATACTTTAAATGATCATATAGACTGTATAATTAAAGGTTGGTACAGTAAATAAACCTTATCGCGGTAGCCTAACTAAGAAGACTAAGTACTTTTGGTTGCTGACCACCTAGTAGTTATGTAAAAGCCAATTCGCATAGATCTGTAAGCATTGATCAGGGCCCTCACTCCTATGTGTCCATAGGAATGTTTGTATATGTAATATTTAGCTGAATGGTCCTATATTGTAAGCGCCAGATATGGGCATAAAGATTCATTATTTTATTTTTGGATACTGGTAGGCTAGTTGATGATACTGCAATTCTCCACATGAATAGAGAACTCGAAGGTTTGTGTAACTTTTTTTCCAGACATGTGTTTCCAGAACTCCAGTATACAGCATGCACACAGGTACGACACATAAGGATTCCAATATTTTTTCATAATCATTGAACATGGGCTAAATAATACTAACCATACATTGCAGCTGTCCGTTCTATTGTATGTTATCAATAATAGACTCATAAAAAAAATCAAACATTTGTTTCGATTCATCAATAATACAGCCATCTTTATGACATCTTTAGTTCTGATTGAGAAATTAACAAGTACCTAGCGCGTAACCATCTGTCCTTTCATGAAAGGTTTGTGGTGTGGTGCCCGTCAGGTTGCAATGCCACCAATGCTGGCAGAATAGCATTACCAGAATCATTCCTTACACAGTTGAGGTGCTTCTGTAAGCCTCTGAGCTTTGCTTCTCCTTCATTTGAGTTTGGTCCTCTTTAGATCAATTTCAACTAATTGTGCAACCTAAAATTCAAAATTTAATTAACACAACGTCATTTTTGTTGAATAATAAAGGGCGATTTATCACAGAAGGCCTTTCCACACACTCTATCACAGATTCCAGGTGAAGATACAGAAGTGTCCAGAGGTGGGAGCTTATCCTGTCTGACTAGAGTTTCTCCGAAATAATTTAAAGATCACTTCAGCCTTACAAGAACGAAAACGGGAATGAATATATGAGGGGAGCACTATAATCGGGTCTGTCGTGTATCACTTATTTTTGTCCTTGGCCCGATTTATCAAAAAGTGCAACTACACTTCGTGCATGGTGCTTCACAATGTGCAGAGTGCGCCAGATATTTGAGGGTGGTAACACAGTCTTCAATTATCTGCCGCCCGGAAAGCGTGACCCAACTTATTTAGGAGCACTTTAATATTACAGTGTTGCGACATTATGTTGAGTCTTGTATAAAAATGTCTCGACAGACTGGGGCTAAGGAGTAACGGCCACGTTAGTCGTCAGGTTTTTTTCTGTCTTTTTTGTTTTTTGACAACACTGCAGGCAGCCATAACAAACTTGGCCGCAACACTTCTTAATTATATGTGCCAAGTCGAAAGAAGTTCTATTCAGTGCAAAGTCGACAAAAAAATTGGGGCAGCCAAGTAATAGTCCGGTGGCCATCATTTTCCTCTTTTGCACATTACTTGGGACACTACATCCAATTTGATTAGCTTTCTTGTAGAATGATTATCAGTGGGCATCAATTACTATTGTACATGATTTTTTCATACTGAACATTTGTTTCATAGCAGATAAAAACCAATATATGGCATTGGGTGCCAACGGGTTTTGAAGGGATACAAAGGATAAGGCAGGGCTTCATAGTCTGTTATCAGGGTCAGGTTCTAGTCAGGTTGAGTGTATTAGAGCTTTGGAGCTGAATTATGCTTCCAGGGATATACAGAGGGACACATCCATAAGGCATGTTGACCTCTTGCCTCAGGCAGGCACCAACTGAAGAAAGGTTGGGGGCAGGGCAGCCATCAGGGGCACAGTCATCATCTCAAAGCACGGACCTGAACAATAAAATAGTATCTCTTCACACCTGATGGGTTCACGCATGAAAAAAGTGTGAAACTGCATGGAGAACGCACATACATATAAAAATAACATGAATATTAACTATTGGATTGGAAGGAGGGGAGCAACGTTTCATAGTTCCCCTCAGCAGCAGAGAGTTTAGGTTCTTCCTGGGGATTTATATGATTGTGAGAAAAAAATAATAAATCAGCAGACGTATTCAACCTTATTGCTACAATTGCTCTGAATTTTTTGTCACTAAATTTTTGTTGGTATCCTTCCACCGTCCTGAACGAAAGCTTACAATATTCTAGAGGATTTACATGATGTAGGGCTTACCCAAACTAGTAAGATCGGTTTCGTTCTCATCTTGGATACCTGTGATAAGACTTTCGATTCCACTTTTAAATGTTTTTATTAACTAAGTTGTAAAGTTTGTTTTGTGAATTGGAATTTAGAGTTGCCAAAATTAAAAACAAATATATTAATATTTATAATAATATATTATATATATACACAATAATCACAACACAGGTAGTCCCTGGGCTACGTACAAATTATTCCAGTAGGTTGTTCTTAAGTTGAAATTATGTAAGTCGGAAACTGTGTTATTATAATAATGTTACCAAGCCAAAATGGTGTTTGGTCTGTGACAATTAAAGGGAACCTGTCCCAGTGACCTCATTTTCCTAAAGACAGGTTGCAGAAGGCTTATTACACCGCAGTTGCAACATGCCTCTCTGCCTTTCTAAGCATTGCATTAAAGTATGATTGTTGTTATAACTAACCTTACACCTGACAAAATCCTAGGGTAGTCACAGGGTTGGGCTTTGGTTTGGATGCATTTCAAAAACAACATGTGAATTGTCTGTGCTGCACATCCTCAGCCCCACCTTTGTGCTCATGTACAGCTCTCCTTCTGCTTGCAAAATGTTCTTTAGTGAAAATAAGGTCCTGGTGACAGGTTCCCTTTAATTTTACAAATGTTGGTTGTTGTAAGAACCAGCATTAACAAAAAATCTTAATTGCAGACACCTTTGATAACTGTTACAGCTGATCATTGTAGCCTAGGCTAAAGTATACGAAAAAAATACCAAAATCCCAAAGGTTGTTTTCAACTAGAGGTCGTCTGTAATAATTAATAATAATTTCTTTATTTACATAACACAGTCTGTATGTCGGTGTTCTGAAGTAGAGGAACGACCACTTGTAAAATATTATATATATTATATATAATATATATATATATACAGGCAGTCCTCGGGTTACATACAAGTAGGTTCTGAGGTTTGTTCTTAAGTTGAATTGTATGTAAGTCGGACTGTATTTTTATCATTGTAATCCCAGACAGAAACTTTTTGGTCTCTGGACAATTGGATTTTAAAAATGTTGGGTGTCATAGAACCAGGGTAACACTAAAGCTTCATTACAGACACTTGATAAACTGTTATAGCTGTTCTGAGCCTAGGACTAAAGTAGAATAAATTACCAATATCCAGAGGTCCGTTTGTAACTAGGGGTTGTATGTAAGTCGAGGTGTTTCTTAAGTAGGGAAGCCTGTTATATATAATATTATATTATATATATATATATATAGATGAAGAGGCAGCACTCCAGGATGTGTTGAAAGGGGTAAAACCTTTATTCCATCAGAAAGAACGTTTCGGTGTAAATCTACACCTTTCTCAAGTATGCAGGTGTAGATTTACACGAAACATTGCTTTTGATGAATAAAGGTTTACCCCTTTCAAAACATCGTGGAGTGCTGCCTCTTCACAATTTATATCGGCAAGGTTGCCAAGGGATCATCGGCTACTGACCCATTGCTAGCTGTGCTGCTTGGACTTTCCATTTATATATATACGTTATATATATATATATACACCACACATGTTGGCACGGCAGAAAGTTACTGGGTCAAAGTCAGTCTTGTGCCATTTACTCAGGTGTCACCAATGAGACCAATGAGGCTCATAGATTCAGTATCAGCAGAGAACTGACTCTTACTGCTTACAGTGCAGACTATGACAGAGTATTAGTAAAGTCACTTGGAAGTCATGACTTTTGTAATGTGAGTAGTCCACATTTGTTCTAAAAGACTCTTCTGTTTAGGTCTCGCATCTGTCAATTGATTTTCCTGCTTTCCGAAGGCTTGGATTACGCTTCCGTTTGGCTCCTGTGGGTAGGGGGACTTGATATTCCCATTGACCTGGGGCAACACTTCCATTCGGAGGTGTCACTCTTTCGCCAGTCAACAGCGTGTTCATTGATTTTCATCAGAGGTGTAAAGTTGATCCAGCACGGCCCGTGCTATTGGTATCATACGGTGATTGTAGCGCAGTATTACTGATCCACAGGACAAGAAAGCTGTTACAATCATAAACCCCAAAGTATCTAGAAAAAAAAATTAGGAAACACATATGAAGCTTATTCACACCTGTTTGCTGTAGAAAGCAGCTTTTGAAAGAATAATAGAAATATTTTTTGTTAAATGGTTACACGCTGACCTCGTCTGTTTGTGGTACTGCAGAGCAACATATTCACTTTGGGGGAGCAAAAAAAACATTTATAAGCTATTTTCTATTGGAAAAGACATATCTTTTTCGAGGCATTGTACAGAATTTAGAAAAAACACAGATGTTGATTTCCAACAATTTCACCATACCTGTTGTAAGCCGATGACTGGTCACATACTGGAAGGGATGTACATCTTACCCAGATTGCTCAAATGGGTGAGATTAAGAAATCCAGATTGTTGTTTCTCAGCAAGCAATTATGTTTTCGGAGCATTGTTTATGTGCTATGTACTGGGCTGGATTTTTTAGGGAATGACAGGTAGGCTAGAAGTGGGACTTGCCATTCCCATCCCCTTCTGTCCACACCTTGTGATCACACCTAGGGAAACCGTGGTGACTAGGATTGTGATTAGGGAAAGCATAGGAAGTCTGATGTTAAAGCAGACTATGCCAGAGCTTGGCTGGAAAGCCAGAAGGGTGTTTGATCAGTCTTGGACTGATTTTACTATCTGTTATTATAGATAAGGAGACCAATTTCTGTTTAGTTAGCGCCCAGACAGGAAGGTGTGTCTTTTATGTTTTGTCTCTGTGCTGCATTGGAGTGAATAAAACTCAACATTTGGACTCCTAAGCTTAGAGTCTGGGAAAATATGCAAAGTTTTCCAGGACGGGATAAGGCGAATCATGCCTATTTTAGCTCCCTTGTAAGGCAGCTCCCTTGACATCAAGCATGACCTACAAGAGGCCTTATGACATGATTAAAACCAAACCAGTATATCTATTCAAGAAGGAACAAGCTCTACTTAGAGTCTATGTCACTGCCAACCACCCAGCAACCCCAGTTCCTGACACTGCCTATTGATTTGTGCTGTGTTGCAGCTTAGCACTTTAATAGAGCTAAGCTGCAGCATCACTAGACAAGTCTTAAAATGCTTTTGGACGAAAGACGCCATGAAGCAACAACACTTTTAAAGAGCAGTTGGCTGCTTGATCTCTACTGAGATTTCTGTCCATAAAATGGCCAAAGATGGAGGGTCATATGATCTTTAACTGGCGATTGTTCATGGACAAATCACATGACCCTCCATCTGCAGCCATTTAATGGACAGGAATGTCCATCTGATGAGGTAAAAGACAGGAGGTTTCACTTTACATATCAAGAAAGCGGATCAGAACTATTAATGTAAATTGGTAAATTACCTACAATCCTGCCCCCCACACTTATAAATATACACACATTACAAAAAACATGAGGGAAAGTGGCCAACACCTTTAAAGGTAAATTTTATAAGGCCATCTCCAAGCAGCTTGATGTTCCTGTGACTACAGTTGCACACATTTTTCAGAAACCTAAGATCTATGGGACTGTAGCAAACCTCCCTGGACATGGCTACAGGAGAAAAATCAAAGAAACAATTTATTTGGTAACAAAAGAGCCAAGAAAAACCTCTAAAAAAAATTAAAGATGAACTTCAAGCTCAAGAAACATCAGTGTCAGATTGCACAATCTGTCATTGTTTGAGCCAAAGTGGTCTTAATGAGAGATGACCAATTGCTGAAATCAAATCATAAAGAAGCAAGACTTTTGACAAACCACAAAGCTTGTGGGAAAATGTTCTATGGACAGATGAGACTAAAATCTAACTTTTTGGCAAGACACATCAGCTCTGCACTCACAGATGGAAAAATGAAGCATATCTTGAAAAGGACATTGTCCCTATAGTGAAACATGTAGGAGGCTGTTATGTTCAAGGACTGCTTTGCTGCATCTGGCATAGGGTGTCTTGAATCTGTGGAGGGTACAAAGATATCTCAAGAAATATCAAGGGATTCTAGAGAGAAATGTGTCAGACAGTTTGGTCTCAGTCACAGGTCATGCGTCTTGTAACAGGTTAATGACCCAAATTACACAGCTTAAAACACCCAGGAATGTCTAAGAGGAAAACATTGGACTATTGTGAAGTGTCCTTCTTTGAGCCTGGACCTAATCCTATTGAGCACCTTTGGAAGCAGCTAAAACATACCATCCTTCAAACTCCAGACAACTGGAGAAGTTTGCTCATGAGGAGTGGCCCAAAATACCTGCTGTTTCATTGACCATTACAGATATTGTTTGATTGGAACGATTGCCTCAAAAGGTTCTGCAATAAAATATTAAGTTAAGGGAACCATCATTCCTGTTTAATGAGTTTTATATTTTAACTTTAATTTATTTTTACTTTTGTCAGATTCCAGTTATTTCTGTGACCATTGTGGGTTTTGTATGTGTACGTGTATGTTCTGTAAGTACTTACATTGCATAAAACCCAAAGAATATAGCTAGGTGCCCTAGCTGCACAGACAAATTGTATAGGACATACACTCACAGAGCTGGTTTGACTCCAACAATCAGCAAGACCCTCAGTGCTATCCTCTTGTGCAAATTCCAGGTTTCAACAGAGATTGCCACTAGTATCCCTCCAATAAATAACATGTTAGTGTCCTTTAGATATTGACTGCAGGTCTGAAATAAAAAGTACATAGGGTAATTTTTATACATAGATCGCAGCAGAAGTCTTCTTTTTCATTATGACAATCTTTACCTATCTATGGCAAAGCTGGGGCAAATTCAAGTTTGTTGTCAAGGGTCCCATAAAAATATTGATAAATACTATAAAATAATGTCAGTGCCGACGTGTCTTTTTTTTTTTACCTTTAAGCCTGTTTCACATGGCAGTATTCTGGTCAGTAATCTGCATCAGTATTTGTAAGCCAAAACCAGAAATGGATTCTACAGATTTAATGTATAATGGAAAAGATTTATAAACTGTCTGTATTGAGAATCCAATTCTGATCTTGGCTTTCAAATACCTATACAATGGGGGGAATTCATGATTGCTTCTGCACACGAAAATGAAATTTTGCACCATTCTTCTGACACATTTATGAAGGCTTTTAGACCATTTTTCGTCTTAAAAAGGGGTTGTGGCCTCATAAATGGGGGTGTGGCTTTAGAGAAAGGGGGTGTGGTCGTAAAGAAATTAACCTATGCGTCAAAAAGAAAATTCAAGGAGATGTGGCGCACAGTTTAGGCTAGATAAAAGGAGGTCTAAAAGTAGAACTCGACAATCCGGCTTTATTATCACAATAATTAATCTGGTGCAGAACAAGACAAGTGCCGATCCGCTCTGTATTGTCGGAGCCTGAGACACATAAATGAATCTCCGCCAATATATTCATCAAAATGCTGCTGTGTAAAACTAGCCTTAGGCTACATTCACACACATGTATGGGGGACGTATATACGGCCGACATATATACGGCCGATATACGTCCCCCATACACTTCTGTGGGCTCACAGCCCTGTACGGGAGCGGTACGGTGAAGCACACGTGCGGCACCGTACCACTCCGTAGCCCGGGAAAAGATAGGACATGTCCTATCTTTCCCCGTGATACGGCGCCGTGCGCTGTATCTTCCTATGGAAAGGGGCGGGGGTGAGCTGCGCTCATCCCCTGCTCCTCTCCGCTGCGCCGATGTATGCCCGCCGTACTACGGCGTACTACTTGTTCATGGCACACCCCTTGCCCACCCCGGAATGCCCTTTACCCACCCATGCACGCCCATAGTAGTATGTGCGTCTGAGAATGCTGAATGCAAAAATTGGTGCGGATGGGGAGATTCAAGTGGTTTCTCCACCATAAAACTTGCAGAGAAGCCATAACGAATCCCCCCCTTTGCCTCTTTAAATAGGTGTCTCTCCCAGATTCAGGTGCTGTTGTTGTTTTTGGTGTTACTTTTCTGTTTGCTTATTAGACTCTCCACTGTTCCATTCTCCCCTGGCTGCACTAGCCCAGAGCGGGCCACCTGATAGTAGGAGGCCTAGTTGGTATATATGATACAGCACTGACTGATGACTTGGAATAGGGCCCCTTAAAAATATACATATTGCATTGTAAATGTTATCTTACCGCTGTTGAATCCATAATACCCATCATTGGAAAGAGCACCACTGGGAAAAGGGCGGTGACAGCAAGTGGGAGAGCCTCCGTGCACCAGAAGAGCGCCATTATAATGATCACATAGCCACAGCTTGCCTCCTGCACAAACAATTAAAGAAACATAATTCTGGTTTAAGCTTAATAATAAGTGCATCATTTTATCTTCCACCCTCATTTCAGGGTAGTCAAGTAATCTTAACACTGTATCATCAGCAATATATCAATTAGTGACAAAATGACAATAACTTGGCATATTGTCATCACAGATCAGACAATACACTTAGAAAGTGTGACATACACTAAAAGACTGTAATATATGAGTGTAATATATTCACCCCAAAACACCCTAGCTGCCAAAGAGAACAATTCATGCAGATCTTGTGCAAAAACTGAGTAGAATATAAAGTATAGTAACACCCCTATAATCCCTTGTAAGCGGTCTAGTTTTCTATAAACAAGCCTCTATAAGTTCAAATGAACAAAAGTAACACCGCCATATTACATAAAGATCAAATCAGCGACAAGACACCAAGGGCACTCATAGACACTCAATTTCTCCCACACCCAGCAGCCACTGCAAAACTAGTGAGACCTATGAGCGGGGAAAAGGCACCAACATCTTGTGGACCCCACAGTCTTTCTTACTGAACTGTATGTTTAGGTGACACTGCAAAGCATGTTGTACCTCTGTAACATAGATGTAACACCACTAAGCTTCTGAAGAAGAAAATGTGAGTGATACCCTTTCTTCTTGTGTTTCTGAAATCTTAATATACAGTGGGTACTTAAAGTATTCAGACCCCTTGACATTTTTTTTGCTCATTAATGTACACTATGCATCCCATCTTGACGGAAAAAAACCCAGAAATGTAGATATTTTTGCTAATTTATTAAAAAAGAAAAACTGAAATATAAAATGGTCCTATTCAGACCCTTTGCTGTGACACTGATATTTAACATTCATGCTGTCCATTTCCTTCTGATCCTCCTTGAGGTAATTGGAGTCTAGCTGTGTTTAATTAAACTGATTGAACTTGATAAAGAAAGGCACACACCTGTCTATACAGGACCTCACAGCTTACAGTGCATGTCAGAGCACTTAAGAATCATGAAGTCTAAGGAACAGCCCAAGGAGCTCAGGGATCACATTGGCCTTCATAATCCTTAAATGGAAGAAGTTCAGGACAACCTGGTCATCCAGCCAAACTAAGCAATTGTGGGAGAAGAGCCTTGGGTAAAGAGGATCCCCAAGATCACTGTGGCAGAGCTCCAAAGATGCAGTAGGGAGATGGGAGAAAGTTCCACAAAGTCAACTATCACTGCAGCTCTCCACTAGTCAGGCTTTATGACAGAGTGTGCCGAAGGAAGCCTCTCCTCAGTGCAAGACGTATGAAATACATACAGTTTGCAAAAACACACATGAAGGACTCCCAGCTTATAAGAAATAAGATTTTCTGTCCTGAAGAGATGAGGATGGAACTTTTTAGTATTTTAATTGGTATGTGTGGAGAAAATCTGGCACTGCTCATCATCTGCCAAATACAATCCTAACAGTGACACATGGTGGTGACAGCATCAAGCTATGGAGACAGGGACATGACCACTGGTTGCAGTTGAAGGAAAGATTAATGCGGCCAATTACAAAGATATCCTGCCCTAACTTATAAGGCACTTCAGCTTCTGCAAAATTTTATCTTGAGAGATCAGAGGAATTAGAAGTTCCTGGTAAAATCAGGTTATAGTTGCTGCCCATATGCAAGTCAAGGAAAAGGATGAATAGATGCTCTCTCAACATCAGGCAGAAACTGCTGCAGTACCTCCAATTATCCAACAGTCTCATTTTCCCTGGGAGCACAAAGTGAGGATGGTGCTCCCGGATTGTTTCTCGGGTGACCGTAATTTGAAACATTTGGGTCATGTCTTTTGTATTTTTAGGTGAGTCCCCTTGCCTCTCAAGCCTAAATGGTGGGAGTGGTGATCTCCCTTTTGCAGGGAAATTCCTAAAACATGGACCCTGAAAATCCAGGGACTAGTGGTAGTTGGGGAAAACAGGCAATCTGATATCTTTAGTTTCAAACAGTTTATTTGTGTTTCGGGTGTAAATATGTTTCTGGACAAGCCCTGATAGATTCCAAGACTGCCATGGTTGTAGTGGATTTAGTGGAACTGGGTCCTTCTTTCCTGGTTACCAGAGTGGATTTTACTCATTGAGGGAGGGGGTTTTCCAAAACGGTATACATGCAGGTTGGCTCAATTGTTCAATGTATATAAAAAATATGTCCTCTGACATTATTTTGGGCCTTCCTTAGTTAAGAATTCATAATGCAGGCTTTAATTGGAGTATAGTGGAGTTTTTCCCTAATGAGTCCCTAATTGTTTGTCTCACTGTACTTCATTGCTTTGCCCAAGATAGACGACCATGAGATGCTAATAAAAAACATTTTTATGCCCCTGATTATGTTTTTGGGGGGAGTGGGTGTGATTGTCTGCTAAGAACCTGTGCCTCAGGTGGTTACCTGGGAAATTTGCTACAGGTTACATTAGTCTGTATCCTATAATTGACCATATTAAACCTGATTTGTTCAGATTACAGCTGCCTAGCAAGTCCCTTTAAAAGAAGTATTTTGTCTTGTCTTACCCATGTTAGATTCAACAGCTCCAATTGCAAACCAGGGTGAGCTGGAATTTAATGATGAACAAAATTCTGGATTCACATTGCTCATTGGAAGGGCTGTGGTCCTGGACATGGCTCTCTGGCAAGGACCTCCATGCTCCCATCTCCTCGAAATGTACCATACCTAGAATTCTTCCAAGCCTGGTGGAATCAATTAAGGTTTGGTGACCCCTCATAAAAGGGGTGGTATCATAAGTAGCATCAGTGCATAAATTACAGACTACTGTCTCCACACCCTTCTATCTCCTGATGACTTTGTTCTGGGCTGCAGACAGTTAAATATTTTGGACAGAAGTTTCCTCCAATCACTCTGGTATCTCATAATAGGCTTGTCTTCCCGCTTTTCAGTGCTTGCTATTAGTTGTTATTGTTATTAGAGCTAGCTATCATTTTCTGGACTTCTGTATTTTGGATTCTTTGTTGGTTTGTCTCTTCATTCTGTACCGCGTAGTCACCTTGGTTTTACCAGTATTTGTATGACTATTATTCTGTGTTTGTTTTGTCTTGTTTTTGTCTCGCGTTTTCATTTTGGCGCGGAAGAAAATATTGACCGCTTAGGATCACTGTCCATGTCTGTCCTAACTTTCCATCATTGTCCAGTCCCATACAGCAGCATTGCAAGTATAGTATTAAATAAGTAGGTGGTCTTCTAGACTTTTTGCACAAATCATCCCCCACACCTTTTCTGAAGTGGAGATAAGAAAGGGATAAGCTGTACATCTGTTAGAATGCAACCTCTGAGGTCAGAGAAAGGTGGCACCTCAGGTAAACTTGCATAAGCACTTTGCATAAGAACATTGTGTTCCAAAAGTGAGAGGGAAATGAAGTTCATAATATAAAGAGCAACCTTGAATTTGCAAAGAGGCTGTATGGTGTACAAAGTCCAAAGAGCTTATCTTTTACATAGATACTGGTCAATCTGATTAGTAATAATCACTAAATGTTTGTTTACTGCCTCAGATACATTGCATTATACAAGGGGTTGTACTACGTTTCCAACCTATTTAACAACTTAAGTCATAAGTATATAATTGGTGGGGGTCTCACTGCTAGGGCAGCATCACTATAGAGAGGAATGGGCTTGTCTGACTTCCAATCTTCTGGGAGCTTGGCTTAGAACACATGTTATGGGTTTCCATAAAGGGGATGATCACAGCATTTTTTGTGTAAAATATCTGCATGCTGCTGTGCCCCATTGTAGGAGGCTTATCTACATGTCAACATGTTACAGGACTACACAGAAAAAAATAAAAACTGTAAAAAAACTGATACCAAAAATACAGACAAAATGAAATATTTCAAAGGAAAGTAATTCCTAATTATTTTTCAAGTATATAAATGACAAGAAACTAAAAAATAGCGTGGGTCCTTTGAGGAATTACCTGGGGTTCATGGTGGAGGGAGAAGAGGAAAGGGCAAATCTATTAAATGTCGCCTTAATGATGAGGAATCCTTTATTAAATGTTGTCTGCTTTACCCAGTAAGAGGTGTTACGATGCCTTAAAACCACTATAAACGACGAATCACTGTGCCTAGATGGCATATACCCTTGGGTATTGATGGGATGAAATATTGTGATAGATAAAACATAATTTTAAATGCTCAAAGATTCATTAAAGTCTGTTTCTGTACTACATGACTGGCGCGTAGCAAACATGGTGCCAATATACAAAAAAGGGTCAAAAAGTGATCCTGGAAACTACAGACTGTGAGTTTAACTTCTGTTGTGGTGAAAATATTTTAGGAGTTTGTTAGAGATGCTATCCTGGAGTATCTCACTGTACATAACCTTATAACCCAGTATCAGTATCGGGTTTATGAGGGATTGTCCTGTCAGACTAATCTGATCGACATTTTTGAGAAGGTAAGTTCTAGACTGGATATAGAGGAGGCATTTGAAGGTGTGTATCTAGACTTTTCTAATGCATTTGATACTGTGCCGCATAAGAGGTTTGTACATAAAATGAGACTGCTGGGACTAGAGGAAAATCTGTGTATTTGGGTATTCCTAGACTAATAAATGACCATCTGTGTCAGTGGTGGAGACACTAGAGGGCTCTTGTATTGAATCTATTGAAAGGGTTGGCCATCTTTAAAAGCATTGGTGGGGGGGCAGGATTATCAACATTTTTGGAACTTACCTTTATTATGAATTCTCCAGTGTTGTTCTGTTCTTGATTGGCGATCCATCAGTCTCATCTCCATCTTCTTTCTTCCTCTCCTTGCTGTCCGCCTAGGCTGGCCCGCAGACGGGAGGAACGTGTAAAGTTCCTACCATCCAGTGCGCGCTCCCGCCACATAGCCTGTGTTGTGTTGTGAGTGTTCACAGCTGCATCTCTGCTCAATGAGTAGAGGCAAAGCTCTGAAGCACAGGGCATGCGCAGAACTAAGTCACTAAGAAAATGGTGCCCAGCTGATCCCACCTACTCCGGACCCATGCAGAGAGCGGAAGAGATGGGGACAAGAAGAGGAAACCAAGTAAATTCACCTGATACAGGCCATTGGGGGTTGGGTACTGATTTTAAGAACAAATACCCATATTTCTTTTATTTTTAAGCCAAGGTGGCCAACCTCTTTAACTAGGGTCCTATGTTTTCCATACTTTATCATAGAGCACCATACTTGAGTCTCTCTAGCAACCTAAATATATCAGCTGGGCCATTTACAAACAATCATACAGACAGCAGAAAGCTGCTTGAGGGTGAGAGTGGGCCCATTTACCTACTAAGTCCATATGCATTGGCACATGTTGTATTAATGGCATGCCTGTGTCTAATCCATGTTACTGGCCGGCCAGATCAGGAGATGTTCTCTTAACACCACTGCGATGTGACTCGTGTAAAAGGAGGCCTTGAGGACTCCACCACTGACGTCAATATGTCCTAAAAGGGAATATGGTTATTGATTGAACACAAGCAAAGTTCGTACCCAACAACAATATTGAGGTGCAACAATTAATGACCTTTTCCTTATTACCATTAAAATTTTGCAACCCAAAGTGATGTAGGTGGAGTCTACAGTATTGACCTCGATGGAACGGTGAGTCAGTGGCAGCAGCTGTCACATAGTATCCCACTCATGACACATCATCCTGTTCTAATACATAACAAGTTGCAATGGGCTATGCATATAAGCAGAAATAAATATCCCTTAACTTGTTGATGATGCCCCCCAAGATATAATAATATTATCATAAGCAGAAATATAAAGGTAAGTCAATAATGTACACTATTTTTAAGATATTACACATTTTAGCAATTTTTTATAGCCTATACATTTCGGTGACTTTAAAAAACAGTCCATTTTACATCTGTGTTTGACCATGTTTCTTCTATTTATTTATTTATTGAATGTGCAATAGAAAAAATAATTTTTTCACTTATTTTCCAATGTGAAAAATATGATGTCCATATGGAATGTCAATAGCTCCAGTGATGATAACAGCTTTGTTTGGTCCTACAAGGAAGAATTAGGATAGAAATATCAGTCATGTGAAAAACCCCCAAGAAAAATTTTGATAGGGAATGTTTCCACATGCAAAAATGTATTATATAGTGATTTAGAAAAGATTGAAAAGGCATGAATAGCCAATACTCCCATCAGTAAGTAGATACGCTCTTTGGTTCTGTCCTCTGATGTATAGTATCATAGTAAGTAAGCTCAGAAGATCAGAGCCAAGGGGATACAACTCTCCGCGTACTGATGGATCTCCTTGGTACCAGTGATTAGTTGGGTCCAACTATGACGTGTCAAACGTTTTAAGAAGTTAGTTACATTTTCATACAACTGAACATACTTGTCACTGCAGTGCGCGACACATTTTACAACCATGTATGAAGCGCGTATAGACATCCTCAGGGCAGTGAAAAAATGGCTATTTTTAAAGCCATGTTAAAAATGTTTAAATGTAAACTAACAAGCTGCAGGTTCAAAACCCAGAGCGAAAAGCCAAGACTAGGAGATGTTTTCCTTTTGAAACATCTAGGCCAGTGGTTCTTGACCTTGTTTGAGGTACCGAACCCACCAGTTTCATATGCACATTTGCCGAACCCTTCTTAGGATAAATCAATATGTGTGGTCTTGACCTCGAAGCGGAGGCTCACCGAACCCCTGAACTGACTCACTGAGACCCTAGGTTTGATAGAACACCGGTTAAGAACCACTGTCTAGGCTTCTGATTCTTTTTTAGCAGGTCTTTATCTTTCTGTATACAACACCACATGGTTTTGTCTGAATAAAGTCTTTAAACTTGTTTTTTCATACAGATGGTGGATTCATTTTTATGTTGCTTTAGTTAACTCCAATTGTTCGTTATGTGAATCTCTCACATCAAGAGCGGCCTAACAGGTAAATTTTAATTAAAATCCATATCACTAGGGTAACTCGGATCCACCGATGAATCATCTGGCGGGACCTCTACCCTAGGAAATTGACCCTAGTACCCATCAAATGGGTTGTCTTTTGCTGACATTGGAGCCCATGGCGGTGTTAGAGGACCACTGCTGTGCTGTGTTCCTGGCACGGGTCAATTTGAGCAGAAGTTTTCAGTGAAATCTCATCAACTTTGTTTCTATTTTACTTTGAAATTTGATGCTCGGCAATCTCCATCTGTTCCATAGAGATGAATGGTAGCACAACCGGATGCCCACATATCTTGGGGAACACAGAGTACATTGGACCCCCCTTCTCATGATCTATGAGGTCTCCTCACTGAGACCTCCACGATCAGCAGGTTGGGCCCTATCCTGTGGATAGGACTAACTTTTTCGATAGGAAAATCCTTTAAGTTACAACCTCCTGGATCACTCACTTTACACACATCAGCTTTGTACATATAGTAGAAAACATTTAATTACAAGTAGGGGCACATTCAATGACGTGCGGGGACTACAGCGGCCGCAAATTGTTGGCGCATGTACGTCCATAGACAGATAGCGAGCAGCTCATTTTTGGCGTGGGTTGCGGCCGTGCGCCGCTTCTCTATGGAGGGAGGAAGGTGCACCTCTCCTCTCACACCCGGTATGCCGCACGGGGCATACCGGTGTGTGAATGTACCCAATCCAACTGATCCTATTCGTTTTTTGCAAGTTATCAACCTGAAAGCGTTGAACTCTACATAACTGTGACCAGAGCACTAATTTTACATAGAGAGTATATAAGAAGTTCTGTGTAAATAAATACATTGGCTTTGTGTAGCCTCACCCTTCACTTAGGGTTATCCGTCTTACAATCCTAACATATACATTGTACTAATGATTTCATATTAGTTTTCTTTGAAGTCGCAGACTTACATGCTTCCCAATAAGGGGAGCTACTTCCATTTTGCATTTTGCCTGTTGGTATAATATACAGATATGTAGCTTGTGTGTGTGACCCTACACTATGCTTATCCACGCTGCACATGCACACAGTATTTGAGCATTGGGTTGTGCGTGTGTTATTATGTAATGTATTGGCAGATTAGTATTGGCTCTGTTATATCTGAATTATTCCAGTGGATATTTATGTAGCTAAACACCCAAAATACAGACGTCTTCGTAGGCAAAGTTATATACGGAATCAGTTCTCATACACACATTATTTTTAAGAAAAAGTGTACTTACAGTAGTGGCACCACCAGGGGCAATGGAGAGAAGACATTTGGGGAAGAAAGATGATAAATACTTTCTGTTTGCCGTATCCATTCCAGTGTGGATCCCATGATGCCAAGATTTTAATTGCACTGAAGAGAACTATGAAATCTCTGCCATGCACTTACTAAGGGGGAGAAGAAGATCCGAAGTAATTGTGGGTGTATCATCATTACCGTGCAGTACACCTATCGCCGAGTGAGGAAGGAGGTGCATCAGGAGGATGGTATTGATCAGTCAATAACAGTAACAAACCCACGTGAAAAGTTAACTATTTCTCAGTCATAAATGACTGTCAATAATTCTTAGGTAATCCAGGTGTTGTCCCCTGTCTGGATTATCTGCCCTGCCATTCACTTTAATGTCTACATATAGTCCACAGTAAGGAAATGCAAAGTGATCTAATGAAGTGTTGAATAGCTAAAGTCAGTAATAATAAGTACCATACTGTGGGAATGGTCTTAAAGGTTTGGCTAATTATGTCAATTTGTATTAACATTGGGGATATTAAGCAACCTATAATATATATTATATATATATATATAATATATATATTATATATATATATTTTTTTTATTTTTTTTTAATTTATTTATTTTTTTCAGATTTTCATGAATCAAAGTCATAGCCTACTTCGGAAACTCCTTATTGCTCCGTCCATAGGATGGCAGTATGAAGGGTCAGTGACCATACATCCCATGAGCAGTCAGTGGGCCCTATGCGATTTTGGATTAGGGCCATCATCATGCTACCCCTTCCACCACATCCACACAGCAGTCACCATTCAAATACCAGCAGCAGCCTCCAGTAAATAAAATGATCATCAGCACACTTCAGCCATAAAAAGCAGCAGCAGCCTCAAACTTCACCAAAATGTCCAGCACCAGCGTCCACTCACTTTCATGGAGTGTCAGTTTGGGGGGGTGGCAGTTTGAGGTAACGTCCATATTAAGACATAAATCACGTGGAATACCCTGAGCAGTGGCAGCAGCCAGGTTCAGGGGGAGGGGGAGAAGTAACAGGATGAACATATCCTACTGTATGTGTGTACAATGGGATAAAATCTAGCCTCCTATTGTAAGGATACATTGGGAATCTTATAATATATTATCTTATGCACTTATAAAGCTCCAGGTTAAAGGGGTATTACCACAAGACAAGTTTCTTTAATGTACTCAGGATACAAAACAAGACATTCTCTTATTCCTGTTATTACAGAAATATAGCATTTCACAGATACAAGTCCAACCTGTCTTATCAGTCCTGGTGCTTAAATTTAGCTGCCCTTAGACATGACCCTGTAACTGAATTTTGGTCTGATGGCCATGGAACTAAGTTTCTCTCTTCTGCTGCCCCTGCACTCTAACACTTTGCATTCCAGGCGGAGCTTCACACTGATAACAGACACTGGACTTCCTGCCGGCAGCAGCGCTAACTGTGTCACTGGGGCTCATTTAAGGTCCGAACACCACACTTTCCTCAGGTTTCCAATATTTCCATTTTGCGCCGAATTGCCCTAGGATTTTGGCCCCGTGATTGGATTGTGGCATCGGTGCGGTTTCACGCAACAGAATGGAAGGTGTGCCATCGGACAACCCGGATTCGGAAAACCGCGGGATTTAAAAAACGATTTGTGTTGCCAGATTAAGCACTTACATGCACCGAGAGAGAGAAGAAGGTGAACTCCGAGGGACCTCGGGCAGCAACGCGCATCTGCTGGATATCGGCACACAACCTTAGTGAATCCCGGCAGATCCGCATCCCTGTCGTACAACGCGTCTGCGGGGATCGCGACTGGAACGGGTAAGTAAGTGTTAATAGGCATCTCATAGATCTCATCATATCTGATCTGTATCGTCTCTCTTTCTAGGTGTCAGTACACATGTTCAGAAGCTAAATGAAAGTGTTTATAAACATTACACTGATAATCTACACACAGTACTCTAGATGGATTATAATCGGGCTTATTTACAAGGGTTCCCGTGATCGCATTTTCGTTAAGGGTTTTCCGACTTGTTTGGGATCGCCAGGAATTGTGTTATGTGATTGATTTTGGCACATCGGCGCCGGCTTCATGCGGCAGAAATCGGGGGGGGGCCGTCGCCAATACAACCGATTCGAAAACTGCAGGATTAACTTTGAATTTGTGTTGCAAGATCAAGCACTTACATGCACCCGAGAAGAAGGTGACTCCGGCGGACCTGATGCAGGATATTGGGCGCCACGCTCGTAGTGAATCGCGGAGCTGTGCATTGAGTCGAGAACGCACCTGGTGGATCATGCAGGCAAGGTAAGTAATCTGCCCCAATGTGTCTAATTAGAGAGCCCGCCCCACACCTGGAATTTGCAATGCCCAGCTGGGGAGTGATAAGAGCAAATTGTGAAGTAAATGGTTTAAAAATTATCTTTATTGTGTTCAATATCACTAGGGGATGAAATTGAATTGCCTTCATGGGAAAACTTTACTTATATTAGACAAAAGGCAACCACTAGCTGGAACACTTAAAGAACAAGAAGTTATTATTCAGTTCAATGAGAGTCTTGATATCCACAGTAGTCAAGATAAAAGGTAAGGGATATAGGAGAAAAAATTATGAGATGTGCATGAATTTTGGGAAGTGGTTGCAAATATTGAGATCCCAAATCTTATGTTGTTACACGTATATTATAAAGAGTATATTACACTCCTTTAGTGATTGAGAAAGCAAATGCTAAAAAATTAAATCATAATGTTAATGCTTAAAGATGAGGCATAGTATGGAAGGTCCAAATATACAAATGTTTTAGTTGCGAAAATTTCAGTAAATCAGTTATGGCCAAAAGTTTTGAGAATGATAAGTTAATTTTAACAAAGTCTACTGCATCAGGTTTTATAATGGCAATTTGCAATACTCCAGAATGTTATAAAGGTGATCAGCTTAAACAGCATTAATTGCAAGTCAAATTTGCCTAACAAATGAACTTTTCCCCCAAAACAATTCAACTTCACTGCAGGCCTGTCAAAAGAGTAAGCTAACATTGTTCGGTGATTGCTCCATAACACAGTGTGGGTGTTGATGAGGACAGGGCTGGAGTCATCTGTCATGATTAAGTAAGAATCACAACCACTGGACACTTTAAAAGGAGGCTGGTGGCTGGCATCATTGTTTCTCTTCTGTTAACCATGGTTATCTCTAAAGAAAACACGTGCATGCAGTATCATTGCACTGCTCAAAACTGGCCTAACAGGGAAGAGTATCGCAGCTAGAAAGATTGCACCTCAGTCACCAATCTATTGCATCATCAAGGAATTCAGGAGAGAGGTTCCATTGTTACGAAAAAGGCTCCAGGGGCGCCAAGAAGGACCAGGAAGTGCCAGGGCAGTCTACCGTGCTTCTGCTTCGGGATGGGGCTACCAGCAGTGCAAGAGCTTGCTCAGAATGGCAGCAGGCAGGTGTGAGTGCATCTGCCTGGTGTCAAGGAGAGCACCAAAGAAGCTACTTCTCTCCAGAAAAACATCAGGGACAGACTGATATTCTGTCAAAAAGTAAGGGAGTGGACTGCTGAGGACTGGGTCAAGTCAATTCTCTGAGAATCCCCTTTCCCCGATTGTTTGGAACTCTGGAAAACAGCTTGTTTGGAGAGACAAGGTGCGATACCACCAGTCGTGTCTCATGCCAACTGTAAAGCATCCTGCAACCATTCAGTGTGGGGGGCTTCTCACCAAGGGAATCGTCTCTCCACAGTCTGACCAAAAAACAACATCCATGATAAAGAATGGTACCAGAATGTCCTCCTAAAGCAACTTCTCCAACCGTCCAAGAGCAGTTTGGTGATCACAAGGCCTTTTCCACATGATGGAGCACCTTGCCATAAAGCAAGGGGATAACTAAATGGCTCAGGAACAAAACAGAGATTTTGGGTCCATGGCCTGGAAACTCCCCAGATCTTATTCCAATTGGAGAACTTGTGGTCATTATCAAGAGACGAGTGGACAAAAAACCCCAATAATTGTGACAAATGCAAGCATTGATTGGCAAGAATGGACGGCTATCAGTAGGATTTGGTCCAGGAAGTTTGATCGAGAGCTGCCAGGGAGAATAGCAGAGGTCCTGTAGAAGAAGGGAACACTGAAAATATTGAGTTGCTGCATTAACTCATTGTAACTGACAATAAAAGCTTTGTTACTCATAATATGATTGCACTTGTATTTCTGTATGTGATAAAAACACTAGACACAGATGAAAACCAGAGGGCAACAGAGCATGTGAAAATCATATTTGTGTCATTCTCAAAACTTTGGCCATGACTGTAGAAATATGAGCTGATAGTGTGGTAAACAAAATTATGGGAATGATATAGAAACTTGGCATCAGATATTGGTCCTTCATTCCTTCAGGAATCTGTGCAGAAGTATAAAAGACAAAGTATTCTGGCCTCGGTGAAAGAGGTTTTATGGATGATCTCTTATGGGTGAAGGATAGGGGAGTAAGTGAGGGGTAATACATTGTATTGTTAAATCTTAAGATGTATCAGTCAGATATGATTATTACTGTGATTTATTGTAATGTCTGTAAAATAATGTAAAGTGTAACTTTTGTTCTCCAGATGCCTCCAGCTTCCCTCCTCTTTCTCTCCATGTATGTCTCTCAATGAATGATGTCGAGCACTAAATGCTCGGGTACTCGTTATCGAGACGAACTTTCCTGCGATGCTCGAGTGCTGTCTCGAATAACGAGCCCATTGAGTCAATGGGAGACTCAGCAATTTTTTCAAGGGGACAAGGCTATGCCAGGAAGCTTGGCCAAAACACCTGGGAACCTCAGAAAAGGATGGAAACACCACGGAAAATGGACAGGAAACAAGTGGCCACATGCCATGATGTCTCTGAGGCTGACATATCGCACCATTATGCCAAAATTATGGCAACGCTGGCCATGACGAGTGACAGAATGAAGCAGCTAGCATCTAAACATCCAATAATTGACCTGACACTATAGGGGACGGCATCAGAGGCACGGCAGTCTAGGAGTGGCATGGCTACAACCCTAATGGACTCAGGACTCAACCAATGGGTGGCAAGAAGGACAACAAAGGAGGTGAGCAGAAGCGCTCAAATTAGATCGGTGACAATGATAAAATTTGCCAGTATATTTTGGGATTACACAGCAGGGGTGGCGACAAGTTAACAGGGAAGCATGAAAACAACCCAAAATTCTTCTGACACAGCTGTGTTGATAACTGGGGACATGTTGGAGGCCGTGAACAGTGAGAGAATTACAGTGCGTTCAGTAAACTATTTAGTTGGATCTTGGCATGGAGCTGGCCTCTGCGTCCAGGCAGCTTTCGCCAATGCCAAGCCCCTGTCTCTAGCTACTCCCCAAACAAGCACTTCTAAAACCTTTTGTTAAGATCAAGTGTAGGAGTGTTCTTATAAGTTGGGATATGGCGGGGAGGGGAATGTAAACAGATGCGCAATAGACGCATGATTGCGCATGGAGCTGGCGCTCCGCTGCCAGGTGAGCTTTCGCCAATCCAAGCCCCTGTCTCTAGGACTCATCCCCAAACATCACTTCTAAGAAACCGTTTGTATAAGATCAAGTGTAGTAGCGTTCTTTTATAAGTTTGGGACTATGGCGGGTGAGGGAATGTAAAATGAGCGAAGAACCTGAAAAATATCTGTAAATGATAAAAGTTGCCAGTATATTTTGTGGACTTACACATAGGGGTGTCGACAAGAGTTAACAAGTTTGATGTGGAATGCCTGTAGTAGACTACTGGCGGTTTGGTGCCTTTATCGCCTAGGCTCAGCAGTTTGATCACCGCCTGCTGTAGCTCTCTAGCGACGGCAACTGCTGCTTAAAAGTCCTAGTAGCTGAACGAATGTGGAGCCATTGTCCTACGGAATTTGTAAAAAGATCAGAGAGAGGAGGAGGAGTGGAGGAGGGGTGGATGGAGGGATGGGGAGGTATACTAGGCTATTGAGACATGGCCGAAGGTAGGGCCCCGCCATTCTCGAGTAGGCAGGATATGACCAGCCCAGGGTCAGAATCGGGTCCAGCCTGACACCCAAGTTAAGTGTAGTAGCGTTTCTTATAAGTTGGGATATGGCGGGTTGAAGGGGGAATGTAAAAGATGCCAAAGAAGCGCATTATGATGCGCAGGAGCTGGCGCTACGCTGCCCAGGCGAGGCTTTCGCCATCCAAGCCTGTCTCTAGGGCTACTCCCCAACAGCAATTCAAAGAAACCTTTTGTGTATAACGATCAAGGTAGTAGCGTTCTTATAAGTTTAGGATATTCGCGGGGTGAGGGGAAGTAAACAGATGCGGCAAGAAGCGCTGAAATATTGAAAATAATATGGTAAATGATTAAAGTTTTGACCAGTATATTTGTGGATAACACAGCAGTGTGGCGGACAAAGTTAAACTTTGATGTTCGGAACTCATGAAAACAAAACCCCCCAAATTTCTCCGACACAACCTCGTTTGATAAGGGGAGATGTATGGAGGCAGCTATATGCGCGGACTTTGGATGGTAGCAAGGAGACAAGTGTGGAGGCTGCAGGAGACAAATTTTAATTGGATAGTGACTGTATGTGGCCAGTCCAAAAGTTTTCAAAAACCAGAGGAGCAGGAGAGTGGCCTCCAGAAAAAATGAAATAGATGAGTCTGTATGTGCAGTCCAAAAAAGTTTTAAAACCAGAGGAGCCAGGTAGGTGGGCCCTCCAGAAAAAAATGAACGAGGATTGAGTGCCTGTATGTGGCAGTTCAAAAAATTTTCAAACCGGGAGCAGGTAGGTGCCCCTCACGAAAAATTGAATAGATTGAGTGAGGTATGGTGGCCCGTCCAAAAAAAGTTTTCAAACAAGCGGAGCAGGTAGGTGGCCCTCCAGAAAAATGAAATATGTTGAGTTGTCTGTATGATGGCGGCGCTAGTCCAAAAACGTTTTAAACCAGAGGAGCAGGTAGGTTGGCCCTCCAGTAAACGGGGAATAGGATTGAGTGCCTGTATGTGGCAGTCCATCCAAAAAAGTTTTCAAACCAGAGGAGCAGTAGGTGGGGCCTCCAGAAAAATGGAATAGATTTGAGTGCTGTAGTGGCAGTCCAAAAAAACGTTTTTCAAACCAGGGAGCAGGTTAGGTGGCCCTCCAGAAAAATGAAATAGATTTGAGTGCCTGTATGTGGGCAGTCCAAAAAAGTTTCAAACCAGAGGAGCAGGTAGGTGCCCTCAGAAAAAATTGATAGTTTGAGTGCCTGTATGTGGCACTCCAAAAATGTTAAAAACAGAGGACAGGTAGGTGGCCCTCCAGAAAAAATAAAAGCATAATAAAGTACTATAGCTAGAGACAGGGGCCCTGTCAAAAAATAGCCTTGCTTTAGTTGTACAAAGAGGAGGAGAAGGAGGAAAATAGGGAGGCGAGGAGTGCATAAAATTATTCAGGTTGAGCTTCCTTCACCCGGTGGAGATTGGAAATTATGAGAAATCCAGGCTTTATTCATCTTACTAAGCGTCAGTGTCAGCGCATGTCAGTCGACAGTCTGTCGCTTATCGGTGATGATCCACCAGCTCCAATGAAAACCCGCCTCGGCCAAACACGCTAGCGGAAGGGCAGGCAAGAACCTCCAAGGCGTACAGCGCCAGTTCGTGCCACATGTCCAAGGCTTGGAAACCCAGGAGTTGTAGGGAGCGTGTGATAAGTAGGACGATGGTATGGTCCAGCTACGTACTCCCTCACCATCTTTCTGTAGATCAGCCCTATCTGCCGAGGGACTGGGGACATGGTGACAGTGTCTTGCTGGGGTGACATAAAGCTGGCAAAAGCCTTGTAAAGCGTATTACCCTGCACAGTGATGGACAAAGTGCCTGCTCGCTAATCCCCTCGCACTTGTCCCGCAGAAACTCGCACTCTGGCCGCTAGCGCTTTGTCAGAAGGGAAATAGTGTTTCAGCTTGATGCACACAGGCCTGCTGGTATTTCATGGCTCTCACACTCATTTCCTATCCAGGGAATGAGAGTGGAAAAGATTTTGTCTTGTACCGGGGTCCAGGAGAGTGAATACCCAGTAATCGGTGCGGGAATAAATCTTGAACGCGAGGGTCACGGGATAGGGCGGACTAGCATGAAATCTGCCATATGGCCAGAGTACAACAGTAAGAATTCACTCCCCTCACTGGCCTGACGTCCATTTCCTCCTCCTCCAACACTCCTCCCAACTCCTCTTATTCTGCCCATACACGCTGAACAGTGAAAGGACTAAACAATGGTTCCCCTCTTGTGTCTCACCACACATTTTCTCCTTCCTCTTCCTCCAATCCTCTCCACCTCCACCTCCTCAGATATGCGATGAGAAAACAGCATAAGGGTGCTTGGCTATCAACAAGGGAATCTTTTCCCCGTCAGTTGTGACGAGAGCAAACGATTCCCCCCACTTCACCCCTATTTGTCTATCTCTATTCCCTTTTTGCTCTTCCGACTTCCTGCGACAGAGAGTTTTTCAACACCCTGGCCACGCAGCCGGGATGGTGGGCCTTGATGATGGCGGCATCGCCACGACCATCTGTGTTGATTCCTCAAAGTACTCAGCCCCTGACAGATATCAGGCATCCACGTCCCACTCCTCATTGTAGACTTGAGGACAGCTGACTGACCTGACTACCAGTTCTGTGGAAGATTGACATATGGAAGTTACAATCGCTCTGCGCATGCTGGTAAACTCTGGATAACAGGTCGGTGAGCGGGCAGTTGGAGGCGGCGCTGCGGTGCCCTGAGAGTGGGCAGCATTGTGCGGGACTTCCTGAAATTGCGCACAGGTGCGGCGCCACCTTCGTGAGAAAATCAGACAGATTGGGTATGTCTTGAGGAAACGCCTGGAACTATGAGATTAAACCACATGGGCCAGGCAGGACATGTGTCATGTCTGCCGAGTTGCAGAGCCGCCACCAGGTTACGGGCCCGTTGTCACACACAACCAGCATGGCTTCATCAGATAGGGTTTTTTGCCAGGCCACAGATCGTCTGCGCCGTGATGGTGCCCCTTGTATAGCTCTTGGGCGGTGTGCCTTTTATCGCCTAGGCCTCAGCAGTTGAGCACCGACTTGCTGCGCTTAGCGAAGGCAATGCTGATGTGCCTGAGCTACAGACTGTGGCGGCATGCCCACGGATGGTAGTTCGGAGGAGGAGGTGGAGGAGGGTGGGGAGGAGGAGGCAAGATAGGCCTGAAGACCTGGACCGAAGTGTAGGCCCCGCAATCCTCGGCATCGGCACAGGATAGACCAGCCGAAGGGTCAGACTCGGTCCCAGCCTCCACACCAAGTTTAACCCAATGTGCCTCCGCGATATATAGGGGCCCTGCCGGCAGCACTCGTCACGTGTCCGTGGTATCAGGTGGACCCTTGTCAGAAACGGCGTGGTCCAGGGCACGGATGATGTTGTCTTGGACACGTGTGGTGCAGGGCTGGAGACGGCACCATCGGGAAAAGTAGTGGCGGCTGGGGACAGAATACCGAGGGCGGCCGCGCCGTGAGGGTTGCGAAGGCCATCGGTCTCTATACCTATAGGGCAGCCTCTCCAGGCTAAGCAATCTGGGAGATGTGACATTAGGGGCTGGGAGGTGCGGGGGTTGCACTTTTTACGTTTTCCGATCCAGCGGTCTGGGGTATAGAGAAGAGCGAAACGTGGGGGATGTGGGAGGATCGTGAGGCGACGAGGGGGTTGTTGTTGACAGGGTCATGGCAGGGGGACATCACTGAACACAGGGGAAAGGAGGCAGTGGTGGTGCACGTCCGGAGGTGAACGGGCTGTGCCACTGAGTGGGGTGTTTAGTATTCATATGCCTGAGCATACTGGTGGTAGATAAGCTATAGGGTGGAACCCCTGCTGATCTGGTTTGGCAAAGTTTTGCACACCACAGCCGTCGGTCATCGGGTTCCTTAAAGAAACCTCCAGATTCTGAAAATCTAGGCCCTCGCCGCGGGAGCCTCGCCACGGAGCTTCACTACGTGACACATTGGCGCTGAGCAACCTGCTCTGGCCCTGCTCTCCGTCTGGCCCCACCATGCCTCTTCCACTGTTTGTCGAGGAACTCTCCCGTTCAGAGCATATGGAATGTCAATAGCTCCAGTGATGATAACAGCTTTGTTTGGTTTCTTACAAGGAAGAATTAGGATAGAAATATCAGTCATGTGAAAAACCCCCAAGAAAAATATTGATAGGGAATGTTTCCACATGCAAAAATGTATTATATATGTGATTTTAGAAAAGATTTGACAAGGCATGAATAGCCAAATACTCCATCAGTAAGCAGATACACTCTTTGGTTCTGTCCTCTGATGTATAGTATCATAGTAAGTAGAATTATTATGGTGTTGTTTTAAGCACTTGTTCTGTATAGCAGTAGATAATACTTGGCAGTCATATACTAAATATATATTGGGTAAATGGAATCTGAAATTCTTACTATATCCATGGTAATTGATATATAATACTATAACTGTATGTTAATGGGCAATTATCATACAAAAAGAGACATAATCATTGGTGTTACTACACTCATTATTGAACTAAAATTTATAACATGAATTCAAATAATTTATTGTATGTAGGAGGTTGTGTGAATTGTTTCTAATATACTCCTAATAAATTTGCTTAGTTTGTAAAGAAAAACAAGCAGATAGTGCCCCCTTGACAACGTATGACTTCTCGGTGCAAGGGCAGATCCTCTATTCCAAGAAGGGACTCTTTTCATCCGTTCATATTTGTTACACAGCTCAGTGCAGGATGTTAACCTTTACTCGCTTTCTGATCACTGTACGAATAATATCAGCATTATTTTGAAATATCAGAGACATTAAAGAGTAAAGACCCTGCTTAGAACTAGGTAAACAAACCAAAGAGATAGATGTAAACTCATAGTTGGCCTCCTCTCTGCATTGCGTTACTTCGCGCAATGAGGTGAGGAGTGGAGAACGAAGAGAGTAGAGCCGTAAAACCATATTTCCTTCTCCTAGGGATCCAGAGTTAATTAAAGTACTTACCGAATTTATCAAATTTATAATTGGACAATGTTCTAAAGTAAAGAACCCAAAAAATGTAACATTTCAAAAAGCATTTGAAAAAAAACTCCTGTGAAACAAAACATTTCCACATGGGAAAAGAATGAACGAAGCATGAAAAAAGTAATGTGTTAACTAACATACAAAAAATAACAAAAAAAAGCACAGTGTAACAGTTGTTAGAATCTAGTGCAGTGATATACGACCATGTAGCCAAAGAAGGCGTCCTCTGTATGCCACATGTGCTGGACCAGGGTGAGTGTCTGTGGCATCATTTCCGCCCGCACCCATTAATGGGGCCCCCTCTCTGCAATCTATATACCAGTCTCTATCCAGGCTTATCCCTTGACAAAGACTGTGGATTGAAACGCGCGTCGGGCGGTGCACGCCAGTAATTCAGTCCTCCTCTTGGTCACACTAGCTACCACTCATTTGCACTCTTTGTACATTTTACATTGGTTTATGTATTTTAGGACATATTTTTTTTTGTTTTGTTTGTTGTTTTACCTGGCGTGCTTTTCTGTATCTTTCTGAGAGCTTGACTAAAGAAGGATTTTCCATTATGTTGTGCATGCGAAAGCCTGTCCTTCCCTATGTTGTTTATTTTATTGGTCTACATGTGGTTAACAGTATATAGTGCAAGCAATAAACAAGACAGATTAGGCTTTATTTTGCTAAAACATGAAGAGGAGATGAGGGTTGTTACAGGACTACACCGAAAAAAAAAAAAAACTGTAAAAACTGGATACCAAAAATACAGACAAACATGAACATATTCGTAAAGGAAAGTAATTCCTACATTATTTTCAAGTATATAAATGACAAGAAACTAAAAAACTAGCTTGGGTTCGGCGGGAGCTGCCATTTTCTCGAGCGGGCGAAGTATTCGTCCGAGTAACGAGCAGTTTCGAGTACCCTAATGCTCGACCGAGCATCAAGCTCGGACGAGCATGTTCGCTCATCTCTATTCTGATTCTTTTTTGGCAGGTCTTTATCTTTTCTGTATACAACACCACATGGTTTTGCTGAATAAAGTCTTTTAACTTGTTTTTTCATTACAGATGGTGGATTCATTTTTTATGTTGCTTTAGTTAACTCCAATTTGTCATTATGGAATTTCTTACATCAAGAGCGGCCTAACAGGTAAATTTTAATTAAAATTCCATATCACTAGGGTAACTCGGGTCCACCAGATGAATTCATTCTGGCGGACCTCTACCCCTAGGAAATTGACCCTAGTACCCATCAAATTGGGTTGTCTTTTGCTGGACATTTGGAGCCCATGGCGTTGTTAGAGGACCATCTGCTGTGCTTGTGTTCCTGGCACGGGTCAATTTGAGCAGAAGTTTTCAGTGAAATCTCATCAACTTTGTTGCTATTTTACTTTGCAAATTTGATGCTCGGCAATCTCCATCTGTTCCATAGAGATGAATTGGTAGCACAACCGGCTGCCCGCATATCTTGGGGAACACCGAGAGTACATTGGACCCCCCTTCTAGTGATCTGTTGAGGTCTCGTCACTGAGACCTCCACCGATCAGCAGGTTGGGCCCTATCCTGTGGATAGGACCTAACTTGTTTCGTAGGAAAATCCCTTTAAGGTTACAAACCTCCTGGATCACTCACTATACTGCACATCAGCTTTGTAAATATAGTAGAATCATTTAATTTCACAGTAAGTCCAACTGATCCTCGGTCGTGTTTTTTTGCAAGTCCCTGAAAGCTGTTGAACTCTACATAGCTGTGACCAGAGCAATAATGTTTACATAGAGAGTATATAAGGAAGTGTTCTGTGTAAATAAATACATTGGCTTTGTGTAGCCTTCACCCTTCACTTAGGGTTATCCGTCTTACAATTCATAACAATTCTAACATTGTACTATATGATTTCATATTAGTTTTCTTTGAAGTCGCAGACTTACATTGCTTCCCAAATAAGGGGAGCTACTTCCCATTTTGCATTTTGCCTGTTGGTATAATATACAGATATGTAGCTCGTGGTGTGTGACCCTACACTCTGCTTATCCACGCTGCACCATGCACATGCACATTAGCATTGGCTCCTGTTATATCTGAATTATTCCAGTCGGATTATTTATGTAGCTAAACACCCAAAATACAGACGTCTTCTGTATGCAAAGTTATATAACGGCATCAGTTCTCATACACACATTATTTTTAAGAAAAAGTGTACTTACAGTAGTTGGCACCACCAGGGGCAATGGGAGAAGACATATTGGGAGAAGAAAGATGATAAAATACTTTCTGTTTGCCATTATCCATTTCCAGGTGGATCCCATGATGCCAGATTTTAATTGCACTGAAGAGAACTGAAATCTCTGCCATGCACTTATATAAAGGGAGAGAAGATCCGAAGTAATTGTGGGTGTATATCATTAGCCGTGCAGTACACCTATCGCCAGTGAGGAAGGAGGTGACATCAGGAGGATGGTATTGTAATCAAGTCAATAACAGGTAACAAACCCACGTGAAAAGTTAACTATTTCTCAGTCATAAATGACTGTCAATAATTCTTAGGTAATCCAGGTGTTGTCCCCTGTCTGGATTATCTGCCCTGCATATCACTTAATGTCTATATATAGTCCACAGTAAGGAAATGCAAAGTGATCTAACAAAGTGTTGAATAACTAAAAGTCAGTAATGGTGACCAAGTACCATACTGTGGGAAATGGTCTTAAAAGGTTTGGCCAATTTATGTTAATTTGTTATTATACATTGGGGATATTAAGCAACCTACTAATATATATATATTTTTTTTCAGATAAGTTTAATTTTCATGAAATCAAAAGTCATAGCCCTACTTCGGAAACTCCTTATTGCTCCCGTCTATAGGATGGCAGAATATGGAGAGTCACGCGACCATACATTCCCATGAGCAGTCAGTGGGCCCCTATGCGGATTTTGGATTAGGGCCATCATCATGCTGCCACCCCCTTCCCACACATCACACAGCAGTCACCATTCAAAATATCCAGCAGCAGCCTCCAGTAAATAAAAATGATCATCCACACACTTCAGTCTATAAAAAGCAGCAGCAGCCGACCAGCAGCAGCCTCAAATTCACCAAAATGTGTCAGTTTGGGGGGGTTGCAGTGAGGTAACAGTCAATATTAAGACAATAAATCACTTGGGAAATACCCTGAGCAGTGGCAGCAGCCAGGTTCAGGGGGGAGGGGGAGTAACAGGATGACATATCCTACTGTATGTGTGTACAGTGGGATAAAATCTAGCCTCCTATTGTAAGGATACATTGGGAATCTTATAATATATAATCTTATGCACCTTATAAAGCTCCAGATTAAAGGGGTATTACCACAAAGACAAGTTTCTTAAATGTACTCAGGATAACAAAATAACACAATAATACAGCATTTCACTGATATAAGTCCAACCTGTCTCTATCAGTCCTGGTGCTTACAATTTTAGCTGCCCTTAGACATGACCCTGTAACTTCTGACTTAGGGTCGGGAAAGCCATCTTTGATTTTTGTCTGATGGCCATGGAACTAAGTTTCTCTCTCTCTGCTCCCTGCACTCTAACCCTTTGCATTCCAGGACGGAGTTCACACTGATACACTGACACTGACTTCCTGCCGGCAGCAGCACTAACTGTGTCACTGGGGCTCATTTAAGGGTTGCGAACACCACACTTTCCTCAGGTTTCCCAAATATTTCCATTTTGCGCCGTATTGCCCCAGGATTTTGGCCCACGTGATTGGATTGTGCCGCATCGGTGCCGGCTTTCACGCAACAGAAATGGGAGGGTGTGGCCATCAGACAACCACACGGATTCGGAAAAACCGCAGGATTTAAAAAACGATTTGTGTTGCCAGATTAAGCACTTACATGCACCAGGAAGAAGAAGGTGAACTCTGAGGGACCTCGGCGCAGCAGTGACATCTGCTGGATATCGGGCACACAACCTTAGTGAATCCCGGCAGATCCCAATCCTCGTCGTACAATGCGCTGTGGGATCGCGACTGGAACGGGTAAGTAAATGTGCCCCATTGTGTTTAATAGGCATCTCATGGATCTCATCATCTCTGATCTGTCTCGTCTCTCTTTCTAGGTGTCAGTGTGTTAGTACAATGTTCAGAAGCTAAATGAAAGTGTATATAAACATGTACACTGATAATCTAACCACATTGTCAGCTCTAGATGGATTATAATCGGGCTTATTTACTAAGAGTCCCAAGGTCGCATTTTCGTCGGGTTTTCCGACTTTTTGGGGATTGCGCCAGGAATTGTGTTGCATGTGATTAGATTTTGGCACATCGGCGCCGGCTTTCATGCGGCAGAAATCGGGGGGCGGGCCGTCGGACAATACAACTGATTCGGACAAACTGCAGGATTTAACTTTGAATTTGTGTTGCAAGATCAAGCACTTACATGCACCCGAAAGAAGAAGGTGAACTCTGGCGGACCTGATCGGGGAAACAAAAGATGCAGGATATTGGGCGCACGCTCGTAGTGAATCGCGGCAGCTGTGCATTTGAGTCGAAGAACGCACCTCGGGGATCGCGCAGGGACAGGTAAGTAAATCTGCCCCAATGTGTCTACTTAGAGAGCCTCCGCCCACACCCTGGAATTTTGCACTGCCCAGCCTGGGGAGTGATAAGAGCAAATTGTAAATGGCCAAGTAAATGGTCAAAAATTATCTTTATTGTGTCAATATCACTAGGGGATGGAAATTTGAGAATTTGGTTTCATGGGATAACCTTTAACTTATATTAGCACAAAAGGCAACCACTAGCTGGAACACTTAAAGAACAAGAAGTTATTATTAAGTTCAATGAGAGCTCTTGATATCCACAGTAGTCAAGGTAAAAAGGTAAAGGATATAGGAGAAAAAATTATGAGATGTGGCATGATATTTTTGGGAATGTGGTGCAAATATTGAGTACCCCAAATCATATGTTGTTACAAGTAAATATTATATAAAGAGTATATTACACTCCTTTAGTGTTGAAGAAAGCTAAATGCTAAAAATTAAATCATAATGCTTTAAATGCTTAAGATGAGGCAAAGTATGGAAAGGTCCAAATATACAAATGTTTTAGTTGCAAGCATTTCAGTAAATACAGTTATGGCCAAAAGTTTTGAGAATTATAATTTTTACAAAGTCTACTGCATCAGGTTTTATAATGGCAATTTGCATATACTCCAGAATGTTATAAAGAGTGATCAGCTTAACAGCAATTAATTGCAAAGTCAATATTTGCCTAGAAAATGAACTTTTTTCCCCCAAAACACATTTCAACTTCATTGCAGGCCTGTCTTAAAAGGAGCAGCTAACATGGTGTCAGTGATTGCTCCAGTAACACAGGTGTGGGTGTTGATGAGGACAGGGCTGGAGATCAATCTGTCATGATTAAGTAAGAATCACACCACTGGACACTTTAAAAGGAGGCTGGTGCTTGGCATCATTGTTTCTCTTCTGTTAACCATGGTTATCTCTAAAGAAACACGTGCAGTCATCATTGCACTGCATAAAACTGGCCTAACAGGGAAGAGTATCGCAGCTAGAAAGATTGCACCTCAGTCACCAATTTATTGCATCATCAAGGAATTCAAGGAGAGCGGTTCCATTGTTATGATAAAGGCTCCAGGGCGCCCAAGAAGGACCAGAAAGTGCCAGGACCGTCTATTAAAAGTGCTTCTGCTTCGGGATGGGGCTACCAGCAGTACAGAGCTTGCTCAGGAATGGCAGCAGGCAGGTGTGAGTGCATCTGCCTGGTGTCAAGGAGGGCACCAAAGAAGCCACTTCTCTCCAGAAAATACATCAGGGACAGACTGATATTCTGCAAAAGGTACAGGGAGTGGACTGCTGAGGACTGGGGTAAAGTCATTTTCTCTGATGAATCCCCTTTCCCATTGTTTGGAACATCTGGAAAACAGCTTGTTGGGAGAAGACAAGGTGAGCGATACCACCAGTCTTGTCTCATGCCAACTGTAAAGTATCCTGCAACCATTCATGTGTGGGGTTGCTTCTCAGCCAAGGGAATCGGCTCTCTCACAGTCTTGCCTAATAACACATCCATGAATAAAGAATGGGACCAGAATGTCCTCCAAGAGCAACTTCTCCCAACCGTCCAAGAGCAGTTTGGTGATCAACAAGGCCTTTTCCAGTATGATGGAGCACCTTGCCATAAAGCAAAGGTGATAACTAAATGGCTCAGGGAACAAAACATAGAGATTTTGGGTCCCTGGAAACTCCCCAGATCTTATTCCCATTGAGAACTTGTGGTCAATCATCAAGAGACGGGTGGACAAAAAAAACCCCAACAAAATGCAAGCATTGATTGTGCAAGAATGGACGGCTATCAGTCAGGATTTGGTCCAGAAGTTGATCGAGAGCTGCCAGGGAGAATTGCAGAGGTCCTGAAGAAGAAGGGGCAACACTGCAAATACTGACTTGCTGCATTAACTCATTGTAACTGACAATAAAAGCTTTTGTTACTCATAATATGATTGCACTTGTATTTCTGTATGTGATAAAAACATCTGACAAACCAGAGGGCAACAGATCATGTGGAAATATAATATTTGTGTCATTCTCAAAACTTTTGGCCATGACTGTAGAAATATGAGCTGATAGTGTTGGTAAACAAATTATGGTATGATAGTAAGAAATTGGGCATCGGATATTGGTCCTTCATTCCAGGAATGTTGTGAGAAGAAGTAAGTATGAAAAGATATAAGCAGAAAAGTAGATTCAAAGACAAAGATTTCTGGCCTCTGTGGAAATAGGTTTTGGCATGATCTCTTATAGGGTGGGGATAGGGGAGTAAAGTGGGGATGTATACATTGTATCTGTTAAACTTGAAGAATGTATCAGTCAGATATGTATTACTGTTGATTTTATTGTAATGTCTGTAAAATAATGTAAAGTGTAAAATATATTTGAAATATAGATTTATACTACGCCATCCCACAGTAGCTCCCCTCATATTACCCTACAGCAGTTCTTTTTTTTTTCGTATTAAATTTTTATTTATTTTTCAAACAAAATTTTTACAAACAGTGCTCTTTAGGAGCATCTAGAAAACAAAAAAGAAAAATAATCCAGCAAAAACAACTGGGTTGAAGCCCAGTATCAGACATTTTACCCTACAGCAGTTCTATCTCATATTACCCACACAGCAGCTCCCCCTAATATTATGCCCCCCACAAAACCGAGCTCAGTATGGTTAAAAAGGTGATTTGATGCCTTTGACGTGGCCTGGTTGTTGAGTTAGCCGAGAAGCGGCTGGTACTGAGTATGTCCCCAACTGCTGATCTACTTGGGAGGTTTCCGCACGCCCCCTCTAAGGTTTACAAGAGGTCCAGATAATATGAACAGTCCGTGTCAGCACGACAGTTTCTGTGTGGCGGAAAGGCCGTGGATGATTTCTGCCAAGAGTCCGAAAGGAAACATGGCTAGACGGTCGGCTGATAGAGAAGGCACAGATGCCCAAAATCGCCACCTACCCCGTTTACACCAAGGTAGCAAGAGCACTCTGAATGCACAGTCGTCGACTTGGGCAAAAGAGGCTACGCACAGTCAAGAAGACTCGACATCGGGTGCCGGACTCCCTTTTCACTAAGAACAGAAACTGGGTCTACTTGTGCACAAGCTCATCGATATTAGGACGTAAAGACTTGGAACGAAAGTTGCTGGTCTGGAAGTGAGTCGTCGATTATCTCCTCTGCGTCGACCATCCCGGGATGGTAGGGGGTCATAATTCGGCGTCAACAACAGAAAGGCTGTTCGTCTCGGGTGGTGCGTGGGTCATGGTGTGGGGAATATTTTCTTGGCACTCTCTTTGGGCCCCTGTGGTACCAATTTGAGCATCGTCAGATGCCACACCTACCTGAGTATTGTGCTCTACCATCTTCCAATTCCCGTTATGACCACAATGTACCCAACATCTGATGCTACTTTCAGCAGTGATAATGCGCCATGTCCTAAAGCCTGATCAACAAGGTATGCAGGAGATTCCTCAGAGATTTTGGTCCTACTGACATGCGGCAACACATCAGTTGCCAGCAGATTTGTCGGCTGCACATCCATGATGCGAATGCTCCTGTTCCAACCACCACAAGCATCCAAGGAATCTTTAGATTGGATTTGAGATACTGGTAACTGTGGAGGCCAGTGTTTAATTAGAGTGAACTCATGGGTCATGGGTTGCCAAGAAACCAGTTCTGAGACTTGATTCCCCACTTTATGACAATAATATATATTACAATATTTTATTAATTCGCCGATTCACACCAACGGGCTGCCACTCCCCTGCTCCATATCTGAATTCCTCTTGGTGCCCAGAGCCCTTTCCGGAGAAAATAGGACATGTCCTTCTTCTCCCCTCGCTGCGGGGCTAGTAACGGCCATGCCGCACAGTATTCTTCACCGTTAACGCTCGCCGATATGAACGCAGTTGCGCAATCCTCTGACAAGTATATGGGGTTACGTCTTACGTGCATCTCAGATGTCATATATAATCCCGTAAGAGGCCATATAAACGTATCGGGGTGGAATATTCCTTATAGTCATATATTATATAATATAGATGTGTGACATCATGCTATACATATGTCACAGGGGACAGCCTACCCTCAGTGTGTGTGGTGCTTTCGGTATTGCCCATTCCTTTGTAGTGGGAAAATTGCTACTGGGTCAGTGTATAAATCCTCAGTTAGGGATTTCTTCTGCCACTGTAAGTAGATATAAGCTGTAATTGCCTTTTATAAGTTCTTTAGATATAGAATTGTTATTAACAAACATAATGTTGATGTATTCCTTACACATTACTCCTTCGTACGGAAGCGCAGCGTGGAGGCGTGTGCGGTGTAATGACGGGTGATCGGAGCGAAATCGGGCTGCCCACATCCACTAGGATCTGGGTACGCAGGTAAGCAGAAGTTGTGACCATTGGAGAGACATGCTGTCTAACATTCCTGGCTTTTAATCCAAAAACCCACCCAAATCCCTGGCATGTTTTGATGCTGATGATTGAACCGCATATTACATGCCGGTGTGATATGAGTATCAAGCTGCCTTGTGCCTACTTAACTGGAAAATTTAGCTTGTCAGTTGACAACATGCAGCAGCGCACTTGAGAGGGGTGAAGGCCGATACCCAGGTTGAACTCACATACCCACACCACCAGGGGAATGCCTCACAAGTCGCCTGATGAGTAAAAGAAGGGTGTAACTTCAACAGTCGATAAGGGGCATGCGTCATGACCTCGACGTGGGGTAAAAGCTTCTGTGGTATCTCACCATGCTCTAGAGAGAAATGCCAGAGCATGAGCAACCTGCACAACCGAGTCAGAATGCCGGCCCAAATAATTCATAGATTCTGCGTCAGTCTCGACAATTTACTCATCTAGACAAACTTTATCTGCTCTCGGTTAGACATCTTAGATAAATTAAAGGAAACCTATCACCAACGCATTATTCATGGTTATCACATGTTCCAAAAGTCCATAACATGTCCAATGCATATGTGCTTTTGTCATGTTGGTGCGATGTGCAGATCAGATCATATAGGCATTATACTAAAGTACCTGGCTCCCGGCCAATGCCCCCCGGAGGTACCGGGGCTGGGAATCAAATTCAAAAATTGTCTGCTCCTGGATCACATCAGCCCACATTCTGAATTCCATCCCCTCTGTGACGCCAGCTCACTGCTGCAAGCATTGCTGGCGCTCATGTGGTGAGCTGTATCTCACTGACGTGCAATAAGAGCCCCGTCTCCAGGGGGATACAGCTCACCGCGCTGTATAAAAACATAAAGCAGACATATGGGGAATGGCAGTGAATAACTAATTTAGGTCGTAACACAATGGGGGTTATTTATCATTGGATTTCCTGGTCTTATTCTGTGTAAAAAAGTCTCAAAGTCACAGTGAGGGTTTTTGAGACTTTTCACTGCTAAAAAGTTTCACAGGACTATATACACCTCTTCATTAATCTTTCCTAAACATAGAACTACTGCTAGTGCAACTGTAGTGTCCCAAAGTACACCTTTGGGCCCCTCCACATCAGTGAAAGGGTTAATGTTTATTAATGTGATGTTATGTACTGAAGTGCACTGTTTATAATGTGATAACACTGTTCCCATTGCATTATCCATGTATGCTATGTAAATTGGTTGTACCACTTTAAGGTTCAAGCCCTGCTAGGTTGGGAGGTAGAACCTGTATATGTAGGAGTTACCTAATATTGTGAGTGTCAGAGCAGAGTATATAAGGAAGGGACCACCCCCAGACATGTGCTCAGTGAGTGTGTCCTCAGTCAGTGAGTGTGTGCTGAGGAGAGTGTCAGCCTGACACAGCAGCAGGAGCCTGACCACAGGCAAAATACCATCATATACAGCTCACAGAGAGGGAGAAATATCACCCCATCACCAAGGTGAGAGGATAAGGTCCCCCAAGTCACCCAGTCTCCAGGAGCAGCTGGATGAATGTCCCAGTATACAGGCCACGGCCTACAACAAGGAGACCAGAGAGAAGCCAGAGGAGCTTAGGCCCAGATATAAGGGTCCAGAGGAGATAGAGAGCACTGCCACAGGAATAAGGGGAGTGCAGCAAAGTGACAGTTTTGGGGCTTGGATCTTAAAGATACAGAACTGTATTGGAACAAGTGTAAATGTGCTCCCATTATATGGACCTTGTAAGCATTGAAGTAAACTGAGCCGTGAGCTGGGCCTGTTGGATCATCACTCCTGCCTCCTGGTTCTTATTTTACCATCAAGGGCACCCCGATTCACCACCTATAAACCAGGAGATTATAAGCCGGGTGTTTGCCCCGGGGTTTACATCAGTCCATACCCCCTTCCGACGCTACAGTGAGCCCCACATCAGCCAGCAGACTGCAGAGATTGGTGGGATTAACCCGCTAGCCACTGTGACCCTAGAGCTAGCCAATCACCCTAAGAAGCAGACCGCCACTCGAGGGACCCGCCATCTTGAAGCCTCTGTGTGGGCCGCTACGGTGCCCGCGTTAACCCCTCAGCTGCCACCTCACATGAGAGGGGTTCCTGCATCTGGCCTGCTGACTGTCGCCCACGGGCAAAACAGTGGTCCCGCTCCCTGCACAACACCAGGCAGATTCATGACTTGGGACCTTTGCAAAAAGTCCCATAAAAAGCCTCACAGTTCCCCTGCTGGTTTATGTGCTGAGACTTTTTTTATGCATTTTGAGACTTTTTTGGGACTTAAAAAAAAAAAATCCCAGAAAGAAAGTAAACCATAATAACATTTATTAAAGGGCTGAGTCGACCTGATGATAAATAACCCCAACTCTGTCTGAAAAGGATAAAATGGTAAAAAAAAAAATTTTAAACTTTAATTTTTATATTTTAAATTTTAAATTTTATATTTTCAGTCGTTACAGCAGGGACAACAAGCATGATAATACAACGGTCCTAATTATTTGAACAATAACAGATTTTGTTTCTGGTGGTACAGGAAGTGTACAATACACAATACGAGCAATTTAAACAGTGAAATGATATAAGGAGGTTCATTTGCTCAGATAAAGATCTCATTCCAGAGTAAAGCCTACTCTTAATTATCTCCCACCAGGCAATATTAGACCAACCATTGAAGATAGGCTTACACCTAGACTCTCTGTAGTCTGCCATGCTTTCTCCCAATAGCGCAAAATCAACCTATAACAAGTAACCTATACTGTATACTAACTATATATAACTCAAAATTTAGAACATAAAACATAAAGACAAGACTTGGGTAGACAAGACAATAGACACAAAAGGTTAAATGGATCTCGGGGCAGGGTATCCAAGTTTAGATAGTTGGTGCTGGCCAAGATGTAGCCCGAGGAGGCTTATAAACCTATATGGGTGCAAAAAGAGTCTCACGGCTCCCATACTGTCAGATAGGCGTCCATGGAGTTATTGAGTGAGGCTGTCATCTTTTCCAGTGAATAAATCTCCTTAATGCGGGTAAATAACTCCACTTCAGACGGAGAAGCTGTTTCCAAGCTTTAGCTATTAAACTTTTGGCTGCCATACAGACATGCAAAAATAGCTTCGTATGGTGTTTGCGCATATTTTGCGGAGGTATATCAGAGGATCCAACGGAACCCCAGTACTGAACAGCCTCCCAGTCAGCCCCATGACACACCGCCAATATGGTACTATACGAGGGCAAGACCAGAAAATGTGGAAAAGCGTGCCTGCTTCCTTTTGGCATCTCCAGCATATGTTGTTGGGTTGAGGGTATGCAGTAGTGCCGGGGTATGATACCAGTGCATCATTATTTTGTATTGTGTTTCCTTATAAGCTGTGCAAATTGACGATTTCGCTGCCCTACTCCAAATCACCTGCCAAAGGGCCGGGGGAATAGTGCGTCCGATATCCGTCTCCCATTTAGTCATATATCTATGGGTGGCCTGGGCGTCCCCTGGAGGGGCAGTCAAAATCTGGTAAATGGCTGATATCGAACCTCGACACGAGGTACCCCTTCTACACAAGTGCTCAAACTCAGAAGGCCTGGAAACTTGCGGTGAGCCATACTGCTCAGTAACATAGTGTCTTACTTGCATATAGTGGTACCACTCGTCTCTAGGTAGCTTGCGTTTCTCCTCTTACAACTCCATTGTAAGAGGGTCCACCATATCCGCCAGGTGGAACAACCCTGCTTTAGACCACTGTCTCACCATGTGGGATGTCAAGCTGTCCGGTATACAGGGTTGTATAAGACAGACATCATTGGGGAACACTTAGAGGAGAGGTTAAACCTTTTTTGGCAGGTTTGCCAAGTGAAAATGGTAAATTTTTAAAAATTATCTTTTTTTATTTAAGTACATGCAAAACATGAACTAAAAACATCAACTTAAAAAACATTATCTAAATTTAGCAAAAGTGAAATACATAAATAAACAACAATCCCAAAATGATTTTGGTAAATTAAACTGTCCAAAAGTTATAACCATATAAAGATTACAAAAAAAATCTACCATCAAAATCCAACATAATAAACCAGGGACACTTACTCATAGATCCAGGCACTGTGACTGGGGTAATCTTCTTATATTTAAAATTATGCTAATGAATCAGAAAGGCTCTGGGGGGCCTTACCAGAATCCCTCCATGCTGCTGCCTCTGCTGAAAGTGGGGGGAAATGCTGAGAGAGAAGGGTGATAGGGAGACAGTGTAACATCTTGTGAAGCTGCAGCATGGAGGGCTCTGATAACACCCTCCAGAACCCTGCTGGCTCATTAGTTTACATAGTTTATACGGTTGAAAAATGACACATGTACATCAAGTTCAACCTAGGAAGGGAAGGGATTAGATGAGGAAAGGATTTAGAGGAAACAATTCTATATAATGTAAACAGCCGTGTTATTTAGGTGTAAAAAGGCATCTAGACCCTTCTTGAAGCTCTCTGCTGTCCCTGCTGTGACCAGCGCCTGAGGCAGGTATTCCACAGATTAACAGTTCCCAAAACTTTGTTTTCTCCAGGCGCAGACAGTGCCCCCTTGTCTTATGATGTGATTTAACCTGGAACAACTTTCTAAATAGCATAATTTTAAAAGTTGATTTTAGAAGAAAGGAGGCCGTGGATAATAAATATAAGAAGTGCCTGGATCTATGAGTAGATCTATGGCAAGTAAAGCAGTTTCTCTATGCCTTTTTTGCTTCTTTCTATTGGTAGTGAGCAGTGTATCTTTAAGCATAGCTAAACTTTAACCGCTTAAGGACGCAGGGTATTTCCGCTCATTTCTCGCTCTCCATCTTCAAAAATCCATTTTTCTTTTTTCCGAGTACAGACCTGTGTGAAGGCTTATTTTGTGCAGAACAAATTTTACTTTCCCATGATGTTATTTATTATTCCATGCCATGTAGTAGAAAGCCGGAAAAAAATTCCAAATGTGGAAAAATTGGAAAAAAACGGCACGTGCGTCACGTTCTTGTGGGCTCAGATTTACAACTTTCACTCTTCGCTTCAAATAACACCTCTACTTTATTCTTTTGGTTGCGGTGGCGATGTATGCGGTCGATTACCAAATTTTTACTGGTTTTATGGCGTTTTAATAATACATTTTCAAAAATTAAACGAATGGTACAAAAAAAGAAAACAATTTTTTTGCCATCTCTGCCTAATAACTTCTTTTCATACTTTGGTGCACGGAGCTGGGGGAGGGGGTCATTTTTTTCGCGAAAATGAGCCGGACCGTTTTACTATTGACTACCATTTTGAGGACTGTGCGACATTTATGAAAATATTTTCGTGTATTTATTTATGGTCATGTGTAAGTGTGTAAAAGTCATTCGGACATTTGGGGGCGACATTTCCGTCGCGGAGGTCACCATCCGGCCATAACGTTTTTATATTATTTTGATAGATACGGGCATTTTGGGATGCGGCGATACCTAATGTGTTTGTGATTTTTACTGTTTTATTGTTTTATATATTCACGTTCTAGGGAAAGGGGGGTGATTTAAACTTTAATACTCTTTAATTACTTTTTCACATTTTTGAAACTTTTTTTTTCATTATTTCTTAGATCCTCTGGGGTACATTAACCCTAGATGGTCAGATCGCTCCTACCATATACTGCAATACAACTGTATCACAGTATATGGCATTTCTGCTTACTATACATTACAATGAGCCACAGGCTCATTGTGATGAATAGGCAGAAACCATGTAGCCTCGGGTCAAACGAAGACCCGAGGGTACCATGGCAACCGATCGCCAGCCCCCGACGACGTTCGGGGGAGCGGCGATCGGAGGTAAGATGGCGGCGCCCATGCGCTGCCATGCTTACAGTGCCGCCGGCGACTTTGCCGGCGGCATAGAAAAGGTTAACACCCGCGATCGGTGCAAGCACTGACCGCGGGTGATAAGGATGGGTCTTTGCTGCGATATGCAGCAAAGCCCATCTCTGTATGAAGAGGGCTCAGCCCGTGAGCCTTCTTCATACACCCTTCATAGCTCCGTGACGGATATATCCGCCACGGAGCGTGAAGGGGTTAAAAAACAAATGTAAATCAATAGTGCACATGATAATAATAAACTTCATGAAAGAAATCTGCTCCCGTCTCCTTCCTCCTTTGGCTTCCTTATTCACGAAGTTTTGTTCCTTTCTGTCCTGTATCCACTGACAGCTGAGAGACAAAGGAACCCGATAAAGTGTCTAATGACTTATCTCCTTACAGACAGACAGTCACTGGATAGTCTCATCTATCCAGGGACATCATGAGAGGAAATATTCTCTAGGTATGGAACGAGTTAATCATTAGTCCTCTAATCTGTTTGAGGTGGAAGGAGCTCTGCATGCTTTCCCCTCCACTGCTCATTTCTAAACAGAAAATAAAATTACCGTACTTTAACCTTATATTTTTTTTTTTTTTTTGCATGATTGGAGATCCCATGGGGCAAATATCGTACTTCCAAGACTATCCAAGGACTATCTTTGAGTTTCTAAAAGTGACTAGATTAGCAGATTTACACAAACTGCTTAAAAAGGAAGAAAGGCAGAGGGAAAAGAAGGGCACAGGAACATTTTTCTTTAATAAAATATATTAAAAAGTTAACTATTATCTGCACTACTGATTAATGAAATCGGGTTAAAAGGTTAGTAATGCTGGAGGGATCCCTGAGCGTATGCTCAGTGGAGAGCGGGGAAGGGGGTGCAATACTTTGCATCTGTCCACCAGTAGCTCCAATGGCCTCTGCTGAACTTTTTTTTATATTACTCTTTATTTAAACAACAAATGAGCAAAAAACCAGAATGCGCAGGTCCGCAATACATATTACAACTATGATGTACATCAATAAATGGCATACTGGCTGTCAAGTTACATGCAACTGTACACATCTCAAGAGTCCTGAGATATATTGTCATGTGATAAAAAAGTCAAAGACCTGAGTAGTTCAGCTCGCTAATGACAAATATCGAGATAAATATGACAATAGCAAGTAATAGCAATAAACTACATTGAAGGGAAAGATAATCAGTCAAGAGTACTGATGGATAGTACCATATTTTTCGGACTATAAGGTGCACCAGATTATAAGGCGCACCATCAATAAATGACTGCTAAAACAACTAGGTCCATATATAAGGCGCACCTGATTATAAGAATGGATGACCAGCAGGTGGCAGACCTGTGCACAGTTCAAGGCAGCTGTCGTCTGTAAGTATGGTTCATATATAAGGCGCACTGGACTATAAGGTGCACCTTTGATTTCTGAGAAAATCAAAAGATTTTTTGTGCGCCTTATAGTCCGAAAAATACGGTAGATGCCTTACAAGAGCCATTAACAGGGACACGTAAGGAAGGGTAGTAGCGAGTTTAGGAGAAAGACAAGAATGCCGGGGAGTGTTTGAATATCAACCATGGACCCCAAATAAACTAGTGAGATGCTGCAGCATTGTGGGAATCAGAAGTAAGTTCCTCTAGCCTGTGTAAGAGGGTTAATTCCCCAAACCAGTCAGAGAGAGCTGAGGGGCAGTAGTGGTTTTCCATAGTCTGGGTATGAGGTTGCACGCTGCTATCAACATGTACCTCATTAGGCAGGGTTTGGTTTTAGACAATAAGATGAGGAGCAAGAGGGTGGCAGGGTCATTATCCATACAATCTACACACATCAGACCAAAAGGGCTGCAGCACCGGCTGCTGAACGTTTTTGATTTCATTTTTGAGATAAAGTATTTTTATTTGTGAAATGTTTTTTTTTTTTTTAAACTTTCAAAATGTGTCAATTAGAAGATGGTGCTTTTATCCACAATGACTGATAATGGACAAAGCCCGAATTATGATAAGTATCGGCTTCATTAGATAGGTCAGGGGTAACCTGTACATAATTACTATAATATAGATATCATTAAACAGTCTTATCAGAACACAAAGGTGAGAAAATGAATTATTAATTATTATTAATAAAAAAATAAGTTCTAATTACCATATTATACAATGCCAAAGGTGGTAATTTTTTAAAATTTTGCAGCATTGATTTTTTCATTACCGTAAGTTGTTTCAGCATTTCTAATAAACCCATGAATATGACACTTTATGTGTATGGAAAATAATCATAAAATAAGATATACAAGCTGACTAATCAGTTTCTTTTAGGGCTTTAACAAATAACATTTTAGCTGTATCTCTTTTTGCACTTTGAGAAAATTTGCTAATGTGACTCTCCCATACAGGCAAAGATTAAAGGACCATCTGAATAACTCAGGTCTATCGAGCCCAACTTATAGTCCACAGAAAGGCCAAAAACTCCATAGTTTTTTTATTTGGCTCCATAGCCAAATAGTTAATAATAAGAATCTTCTTACCTAAGGTCCACTCTACACTGCTCGTGGGGCTTTCTATTACACCTCAATTTTCTGAGCGGTATGAGAACCTAAAAATGTAAGGTGAACGGCAAAAGCAGCAGATACCGAAACAGTCGTCTGAACTGAGCATTGGCGACCCCTGGTGAGATACTAATAGCCTTCCATGAGGAAGGCATCAAAAAAGAGGGATGGGAAAGTCATTTAAAGAGTTATCTGAGTTTACTATAATTTAGGGCCGGGCTGGAGCGGGCTATTTAAAAATAAGAAATGTGTACTAACTACCTCCGGCGCTGCCAATGGTGGTCCATCTATCTGGCACCGGTTGATTACGAGGGCGCACAGGGAGCTTCCGGCCGCCAAAGCTCTCAACCGACTCCATCTCCCAGTCGCCCTACAATGCTGAGAGATTAGGACGGATCGGAGGGCAGCTTCTGTGCCCCTGTAAACAAACATGGGCATGGATCAGACAGTGGTAGTACACATTATTATTTTTTAAAAGCCTGCCCCAGCGGTCCGTAAATTTTAGTAAAACTCGGATAACCCCTTTAATCATTATATGACCTCCATAACGTATTCTATAGAGCATGGTCACACAGTGTCCTCGTAAATCATCAAACTCCTAACGAAAGAATCTATATAGCTACTAAATCTAAACACTGTCTAAAATTAAACATTATCTTGCATATAGATAGTATCTAAGAACATCTACAAGCATAATTAGTGCTGTCTCTTTTCCTCTTTGTGTATCATTTAGTGGTAGTAGATGCTCGAATTGTTGTTTGCATAGCATATTCAGGAAGTATTTATTCTTAGAAGTATGCTGCAGTTAGACGGCAGGAGATAGGTAAGAGGGCAGAGAAAACTAACATAATATGTTTATCTTTTCCTTTTCTCTCTGTTTCTATGGTGTTTTTACTTGCCTATCTTCCATCTATACCACCCCAGTACCAAATATCCACATCAATGTCTCACTTCTCCACTCACCTTTGTACACCACTCATCCACTCTATACCAGTGATGGCGAACCTATGGCTAGAGTTGAGCTTTTACATGCCACTCAGGCCATTTCCAAGGACAGAGTTTCACCAAATATACTAATCCACCAAATCTTCCTGCATTCCAGGAAAGTTAAGAGATCTCCTCTCAGCGCATTTAAAAGCGACATTCCATTGGGCTGTTTGGAACTGCGGGAAAATTGAGATGGTGCTGACAGACAGCAATATCTTTGGAGGTCCTCCTCCTGGACCCACCCTCTTCCTGTACAGAGACCCTGGAGGGAAGCTACAATGATAGTTTGAATTTGCCCTCCTTCTGTCAACTGTATTGGTGACCTCTGGCGCTGTACTGATACCAATAAAAGATGTGAGCAGAAAAGGCAGCAATAAGTTACTGTATAACATCAAAAAAACATGCTGGCACTTCACGGTAAATCGTAATATTTTGGTTATAGTTTGGGCACTCGGTCTGTAAAAGGTTTGCCATCACTGCTCTATACTTTATGTAACCATAGTAACATATCACAGTGCTCTTTGAAGCAAGAAATAACCTCTTATAAATCTCTGAAACATCTTTTGTCTCTCTTATTTCTCCTCTTGCTTGCTGCAGGGGACATCTCTCCTAACCCAGGCCCACCTTCTGCTCATTTTAATACTTCACACAGAAACCCTGCTGACCTTATCAAGATTCAGTGTATCCCCTCTTCTCCGCCTCCACCCGAAACCCCTTTTAAATGTGCCCTATGGAATGCCCACTCTGTGTGTAATAAACTAGAATCAGTTCCTGACAACTTTCTTTCTAAGTTCTTTGGCCTGCTGCCGACACCTGGTAGAGAGGCAGCCAATAACAAAGCCCCTTACACAGTGTGAGAGAAGCTTTTGTCACGGGTGATCCCGCGATCCCTGTCTCGCATACGTATCTCTCCGTGTACCCCTGGAGCCCGGCACTGCTTACCTCCCCTGGCTCCAGCGGCTCGGCACGCGTGTCCCTGGCTCCTAGGGCATGCGCGCCAGCTCGCTAAAATTTTAAAGGGCCAGCTCGCCGATAATTGGCACTGGCTTGATATAAATTCCTGCCTCTTCCTGTGACCTTTGCCGGATCTTCAAGCTTCCCCTGAAGAGAAAGCTCTCCTGTGATTCCTGCGTTCCAGTGATTCCTGCGTTCCTGTGTGCCAGTCAGTTCCTGTGTACCTGTACGCTGCGTTGCAGCGTGAGCCAGACCACTCAGCCTGAGGGCTACAGAGGATAATTGCGGAGTGTACTTTTATACTTGCCAATTATTTTGGGGAGTAATGGCATCTAGGCGTTAATAAAACCTCTGGTGGCACATCCTACAGATGGGACTCACGTTCTTATGAATATTCTCAGCTCCTCCTGCTCTCATACTGTATATGCTGATTGCAGATCAGGAACCATGATCAATGCGACAAGTTCCTTATGAGGTTAAAAATAATTCTTGAATGATCTCAGATGCTATGCATAGTTCTAAAACGGTAGACCTTACTGTACCCCCATGTTATTGTACTAGGTTAAATAAAATACATGCCGTAAGGTATCAAGATAGGTTCTTTAGGTTTGATAAGTACGCAAGATTTGTACTTAAAGGGAACCTGTCACCAGAAGTCAGAATTTTACTAGTGACAGGTCTGAAAAGGCCTTGCATAGTCCACTATATGATACCCTGATTGACAGCTCTGCTCTCCTCTGTTCCCATAATCTCCCCTTCTATAGATTATCTGGCTCTCTGCCAAAAATCCTTGTCAAATCCTGGGGTGATGCCGTATTTCAAATATCAACACTCATTAGCATAAGTCTCCGCTTGGCCCCAGTAGCTACTTCATCTAGACAGCGCTCCGGTACGCAAACTCTGTATGTAGTGCAGAGACTCACACATGCGCAGTTCACTGCCGGGGCGCATCAAGCAGCGAACTGCGCAGGCGTCAGGGTATACGACTCACCTCAGAGGCGCAAGGTTTCTGTGTGGTGAGCCGATGTCCCAATGAGAATTGGCATAAAGTGGCCTGTCACCAGTAATATTCTGACTTCTGGTGACTTCTTAAATTGAATTTGTATGTAAATCAGAACAGGTATATTTTATAATTGTAACTCCAGAAGAAAACTATTTTTGTCCATTAACAATTGTGTGCTGTAATGGGAAGAAGGATTATCCATAAAACTTCATTACAGACACCTTACAGCTGATCACTGCAGCCTGGGACTATAGTAACATTCAGAGAGTTCACCACAGGTCACAGGGGGCAGAGAGGTCGTCTGTAACTAGAGGACGTCTTTAAATCGGGTGTCCTTAAGTTGGGGACCGGCTGTAATATCTGAAGACAAGTGTTAATGCAAATATGTTTGGAGTTGAGTCAGATATTTAGAATTTCCCAGCATACAGGGATATGGCAGGTCTGGTTACTTCCCTGTGGATCACAGATTACAATGAAGTCATCGTCGCTCGGTAAGTGTTATTCGTTATAAAGTCATTAGGCAGGAGATGACATCATCGTCTTCATAGGAGCATATGGCAGCAGAGTCCACAGTGCTTGCTCTGGGCACAGGTGTTGCTCACACTAAAGTACAAAGGTGTATTGTTACATAAAGCACATTTCTGTGTGTATCCAAAATAATGAAATATTGGAAAACCCAAATTACAAATGCATTGATAATAATAATAATAATCTCTATTTATATAGCGCCAGCATATTCCATAGCACAAATCATAGGGGACATATACAGATATAATATTACATTACAGAGTACAAACAGCCCTATGAAACAATAGGAGTTAGGGCCCTGATCACAAGAGCTTACAGTCTATGAGGATGAGGGGGTGACACAAGAGCTTACAGTCTATGAGGATGAGGGGGTGACACAAGAGCTTACACATCTATAAGGATGAGGGGGTGACTCAAGAGCTCACCGTCTATGAGGATGAAGGGTTACCCAAGAGCTACAGTCTATGAGGATGAGGGGGTGACACAAAAGCTTACAGTCTGTGAGGATGAGGGGGTGACACAAGAGTTACAGTCTATAAGGATGAGGGGGTGACACAAGAGCTTACAGTCTATGAGGATGAAGGGGCGACACAAGAGCTTACAGTCTATGAGGAAGAGGGGGTGACACAAGAGCTTACAGTCTATGAGGAAGGGGCCATTTTTTTAATAGGGAAAGAATAGAATGATGTAAAGGACATCTACCATCAGTTTCAGATACGTGCGCTTTTCTTTATGCACTAAGTGAAACTGTTGGTGCATAAAGAAACAGCGCACTTACAAAGAAAGAGTTTTAAAAATGTAAATTAGCTAGAGGCGCCCAGGATGACGTCAACTAAGTGCCACTTGGCATCGCTGTTGTTTACTTCACACCCTGCACTGTAATAGTACCGTCGCCCGAGGCAAGAGCACAAATAAATTAAATGACAGCGATGTCGAGAGGCACTCAGGTGACATCAGCCTGACCGCTTCTAACTTACATATTTTAAAAAAATCTTTTTCTTAAAGGACACCTGTCATCAGGTCTGTGTCACATGTCCTGTCACCTCTACCTGTTGGAGCAGCTCACAAGGATCCCATCCCAGCCGTTATCTAGTTATTTCATACATTATTCATTGTAAAATCATCTATTCTTTATTATGTAAATGAGGCTGGTCACATGGTCAGAGGCAGTGATGTCACCCCTGTTACTCCTCCCCTCTCCTCCCCCTGCTCATGTCTGTGTGTAATGTATAGTAAAGCATGGCTAGTGTGTGTGCTGCATCTGCTGACATGCTGCATCCTCCTAATATACAGGTGAGAGACACAGACATCAGCTACACATGAATCTGACATGTTCTGCTGTAACATGACTGCTGCCTGGAGCTGCTGTATCTCTCCTATACACACACATGCACACACAGGCTGCAGGGGGCGTGGCCACCAGCACCAGGAAGCACATCATTATACAGCCCCACATCATTATACAGGCTGTCAGTCAAGCACTGGGGGTGTGGCTGTGCCTCCCACTCATGAATAGAGTGGACAGCTTGAATATGCTAATGCTTCATTGGACATTTCACAGGTCATTTGCATACAGCTTTAGGACCTCATTGCTTAGATTTACAGGCATGTAGAGGGACAAGGAAGGGATACAGGCAATGCTCTCTAATGGCAGTTTATGAAAATATATTTAGTTTAGGGGGGTTATTTTGCATGACGGGTTCTCTTTAAGTAAGTGTGCTGTTTCTTCATACATTCAGAATAGCTCCACTCAGTACATAAAGAAACAGGCACGTATGTGCTACACATCTACCATAAGTGACACAATGATGCTGCTTGAACCAGCCACCATCCTATATGCAAATTTCAAGGTCAATGGGACTGCAGAGAAGCCTGGAGCTTGATATATGGCAGTGATGGTGAACCTTTTAGAGACAGAGTGCCCAAACTACAACCAAAACCAACTTACAAGTCGCAAAGTGCCAACATGATAATTTAAGCAATTACTTATTGATCCCTGCTGAATCACAGGCTTCAATCACATTGGCATCCTGAGGACACCAATACAATAGAAAGAAGATGGAGAAATTTGGATTGTAGCTTCCCTCCAGCGTCCCCTGAAGAGGAAGGATCAGGGCACCCAGAGTAGGAGCTCCAAAGACAATCCATCTCTATCCACACCTTCTCGCTCCTCCTGTAGTCTCGGCAGCCAAGGACGTCGCTTTTAAATAGCGCTGAGTATTGCACATTCTGGGCTGTCTTGGATCGCAGAAGGAAGGCTTGAGTGCTGTCTGGCAAACTATGTGTTGGGGTGAAGGCCTGAGTGCCCACAGAAAGGGCTCTGAGTGCCACTTCTGGCACCAGTGCCATAGGTTCGCCACCACTGATATATGGTGTTTGCCAGAAAACAGACAGGAGGAGGACACAGGACGGGTTAGTAACAGTAGAGTTGAAATTTCATAATTTTATTGATAATGCAGAGCCTGTGCCGCGGCTGCTGATGTGTGTAGAACCCGGCAGGTCATTCAGCTTGAGGAGGGGAGAGGAGAGCTGCAGGGGAACAAGGAGAGGTCAGTATCTAGTGTAAGTACTATTTTTTTTACACAGCAAGAAGGGGAGGGCATAATATCAAGGGGAGCTGGTGGTGGGGGCGCAGTATATGAGGGGGTCACAATATCAGGGGGTGCTGGGGGGGGGGGCAAAATAATGATCCTGTGACTTTTCTTGTATGTCCTTGCAGATTTTTGCTTGCAATTTTTTTACACTGATGTCTATAATGTCAGATCAGGTTTAAAAAAAACAGGTAAACAATGAATGTAAAACGCCTTAAAAAAACACAAATAACACAAATCTGCATTAATAAAAACACATAAATCTCCATGCGGATGCTCTGCAGGACAATCCGCAGTGTTACAATGGATGCAGATGGTTTACAATGCTGATTGTTTCATTGTGTGATTGATAAATAAACCCCACACACTACAATGCTGCAGTATCACCCCACAAACATTGTGCAGGACACTCTATAAACTTTCCGGATATAAATTGTTCTGTTCCCCAGGCTCTGTACATAAGAGGGACCGGTGTACGGGGAGCAGCAGAGGACATACACAATACACTGATCTCCTGATGTCACGTGTCACGGTTAGGCTGGGCGGCGAGCAGCGGGCGGGACGTGGGGTGAGTAGTGGGCGTGTCCATGCTTGGGCCCGCCCCGCCCTGTCTGCGGCCGCACTGCGGAGTGAGCTTTCCCCTGGATGTATTCTCCTCAGCGCGATGTCTGACAACGATCTGCCGGACGTGGTGTGCCCGGAGATGGCGGCGGACAGCTCCAACAAGCCGCGGCTCCGGCGCTGCTACACGGGCCGGGTGACGGTGGAGCCGGTGCTGTTCCTGGCCATGTTCTCCATGGCGCTGCAGGGCCCGCTCACTACTCAGTATCTGTGGGAGCGGCTGAGCGCAGACATCGGCTACAACGGGAGCAGGAGCGAGGGCTGCACCAACAGCACCAGCCCCCTGGAGAAGGTGAGAGGCGGGGTCATCCTCCCAGAGACACCAATCCACGCGCGGCTTCCATTGTACACGGGGCGGCTGTGACATGAGAACTCGCCTCTGATTGGTTGTTAAGGGAAGTTCATCACTTCTGCCCAAATGTTCGTCCTGTATTCAGTAGAGGGCAAAGCTAATGGTCCCACTCCGGGGGCACACAATGGGCAGTCTGCACTGAGGGTTATACTGACAGATACTGGACTGGTGAAAGCTATACTCCATTGAGTGCTATGAATGTTGGTATAAAATAGAGCAAGAGGATCCAACACCAGACGGATGAGGCCCCTATAGGATGTAACAATGAGGATATCTACAGGGTCACCAGACATATGTGTCATTGTGTCCAAGAGAGCTGACCAGATGGTGTTCACATTGCTGCTGCACAGGAGAGGTGTCGTTACAGTATCAGATCACCTTCCTCAGGGAGTGGCCCCTGACCTGTAGTTCAGGGTTTTTGTGCCCTCAGTAATATAACACTGTCATATATAAGTAATGGAGCAGTGCACAGGACTTATATGATATTACACGTGAATGAATGTGCACATATGCAGTTATAGGGATGCTCCACTACAAGACGCCCTGGTGGGATTTGCTATGACAGGGGTTAGTCTAGATGTTTTTCATGTCTCTCTTCTTTCCCTTTGGGAATGGCACACATAGAGAATGACTAGAGGGACATTGTACAAGGGACTGGTCCACTCTTTAAGAGAGAACCTGTGCTCATTTTTGGTGCTGACCTTAGAGGTCCAATCCTCCCCATCAGCAGCTTCTCCTCTGTCCAATGGATATGAGATCATCTTAAAATAGGTGCCTTAGGATAACTTACTTTGGCAGGAGTGCTGATTCCCCCCTTCACCTTCCAGTTTTATTGTGTTTTTGATGCAATGTAAAGTGCACTTTAAGCAGCTTTTCCCTGCAGGACCTTAAATGACATCTTTCAGTTCCTGCAGCCTTCATGAGGATATTACTGCCTGGAGGTTGAAGGACCTGTGATGATGTCATAATCGTATGACCTGCAGGGAAAATCTGGTGGTGGTGAAGGGATGGGGTTGATTTTTCCATTCTAGGCTTCTACTGAGGTCAATATGTTTCTGATGAGGATAAATATCTGTTCAGCTGAATGCTACCTTCTGCTCCAGAATTGCGGGAATTGTAGACATGAATATTGATCTGAGCCTATATAATCATAGTACATCCAAATAAATAACCCTCTGCCGATGACTGAATGCATTACTCAGCGTCCCGTAATCTTGTTAAACACGTCATGGACCTGTAATGCTGAGAGCTACGGTCATTAAAGAGGACCTGTCACCCATAATTTCGGCACTAGGTGCTTCTTACTAAAGTAAGCAGCTCCTAGTACTTAAACAAACGCCGCAGTGTTAGAAGGATAGTGTTACCAGAAACCTCCGGTAATGCTATCTAACACTGTGGCGGGGATGAATGTACAATGTGCCTCTTCCCCAGTCCGCCCCAATCGGGCCATAGGGTGGCGGTGACTGACACGCGTCATGTGGCAGTCACCGCCCCTAACCATGCCCCAACCCCGCCCCCTCATGAATACGTCAGCTTTGTGAGCGGTCCGACGATTACACTGTACTCTGCCGTAGTGTTAGATAGCGTTACCGGAGGTTTCCGGTAACGCTATCACTCTAACACTGCGGCGTTTGTTCAAGCACTAAAGTAAGCGGCTCCTAGTGCCGAAATTGTGGGTGACAGGTCCTCTTTAAAGGAATTGTCAGCTGTGCACGACCTCCATTACACAGTAAAGGGAGTTGTCGGGAATATTTATTTTTGTAAAGTTTAGTAAAAGTTTGTAAAACTCCTTGCTTCCCCCAATTGCTGTTTGACTCAATCAGTCCTAGGGGTAATTACAAGTGTGTGTGTATATATATATTTTGCTGTGAGCGATCGAGCGCTGTATATGGATCCTTACACAACTGATACCTTATCCATACCCGACCCGATCGCATGTGTGTGTCCATATAAAGGCATATATTCGATTGGGCTGAGGTCAACCGGGTGCTAGCTCCTGTAAACACAATGCTAGCAGCATGTGTGACTGCACCCCAAGATGACCAACTTAAAGGGGTATTCTCATCTGGGCACTCACATTCAGTTTCATTAATCTGCCATATGTAAACATTTCTTCAATTGGATGTTATTAAAAAAAAAGTTCCTGTGTAAAAATAATTTCTCATAAATGTAGTCATATGGTCCCCGGATACGACCACCTCTGCTGGATTGAGTGCACAAAGAAACAAAAGGTTATTGTATATAAAATGTCCTGGAGTTACTTCATGTCCCACAGCCGTCCTGTGGTAATGATTGCTGAATCCTGGTGGTCCGGCAGGACTCTATAGCGCATGTCTGGCCACCGCTGCCAGAGTGTGACAGGGTCATATCCGAGGAAGCTATCTGGTTTCTAATGGACAACATGACTACATTTATGAGAAATCTTCACACAGGAACATTTTTTGAATTAACATCCAATTGAAGAAATGTTTATATATGGCAAATGAATTTAATTAAAAGTAAATGCCCAGATGGGAATACCCCTTTAATTGGCAGCACTTAAAGGATATCAAACCACCAGGATGAAGGATTATAAACCAAACACACTGACATACTGGTGTGTGCTCCCTCTTGCAGGATCCACTTTTCTTTAAGCTTCTTATGCCCTTGTTTTTAAAGAATAAAGGGCTTCAAAATGATGCAAATAAGCCTGAAGCCCCTCATGCTCATTTGCATAATTTTTAAATCCTTGACAAAAAAGCCAAAAAAAAAACCAAAAAAACAGGGAATAAGAATCTAAAAGGGCAGATCCTGCCATAGAATGCACACACTTGCATGTCAGTGTGCTTAGTTTATAACCCTTCATCCTGGTAGTAGATATCCTTTATCCCTCCTGACCACAAACCTCCACTAGTCTGTCATCCTATGTGTCCCAGACTCGGGTGATGGGACACTTTGTATCCTGGTGACCCTTGTGTCACCACATCTGAGGAATGCTACCGGCCGTGTACTTTGGCCTGGACTTGGTTATTATATTGCAGTATAGCTTGTTTATTAAATTGCTTTCTGATTTGTAGCAGCACAGTCCGGGGAACAGGCTGTTATCTCTCATGTACAAAACCTAATGATGCCCGTGTGGTGCCATGTCTTACATTACCAGGATCGTAGAACTTGTACCTGTAAATATCTCCTAAGGGCACATTCCCATGGCCGTCTGCGGGGACGTACATGCGGCCGCAAATTTGCGGCCGCATGTACGTCCCCATAGACGGCAAGCGCAGCGCAGATGCGGTGCCATACATGTGTGGCACCAATCCGGCCCGCACACCGCAAAAAGATAGAGCATACTCTATCTTTTGGCGTGTGTACGGCCGTGCGCCGCTATTCTCTATGGAGGGAGGAGGGGCTGCCTCCTCCTCCTCTCCAGCACACGGTGGTATGCCCGCACGGCGGGCATACCGCTGTGTGAATGTACCCTAAGTAATAATATTTAGGGTTAAAAATTGGTGCATTAATTGAACCAATTGCTGACAGAATATAACATTTTGGTAACTAATCTGCAGCTTTTAGATGCACTAAAATGAAAAAAAACTAAACCGTGGACTCTGAGACCAAAATGAGGACACATTTGAGACTTGAGGTGTCATTGCAGCTTCACATTCTGATACTTGGGTGCAGCTGTGGTTCTGGGCTGTGACTATAACCCTGGATTTGGCCTCATAAATAGTAAAATCTTACTACCTATCCACAGAATGAGTTATTAATGATCAATCGCTGGGGGTCTCAGGTGTAAGTGTTCCTTGTCACTCATTTAAATGACTCCATTTAATCTGTGTGGGACATTATTGCCTGTATTATTAGCTGTATTTCCCAAATAATTTCCCAAATAATTCCGGTGTGAAGCTACAGTAGAGGGGCTGTGCACAAATTTATATTTCTTTTGATATTTAGGCCTGTGCTATGAGCGAGCGCTGTATATGGATCCGTACAAAACTGATACTGAACCATAAGGGTCACACATGCCAGTAATGTTGTGTTTGCAAACTGAACGCTGGAACACAGATGGGCCCAATCCTATCGCATATGCATTTCTGGTGCAACGCATGCGATCGGTAACCAGTACCCGATGTCTTGTATTGTTTAAGTGCAAGAAACTGGGTGCTGGTTACCGATCGCATGTGTGTCCATATAAAGGTATATGCGATCTCACACAGTGGGAAGTGGCCCTGGACAGTGTAACGGTCTGTAAAGCTATAGTACAGAGGGGCTCTGGTAACGACTCCCTCAAAGCACCCCCCTCCTCCATGAAGGGCCTAACTTTCCTTCATGAGAAAACCCCTTTTAAGGAACCCGACTTGCAGACTACCCGTAGTTACAGACGGACCCCTCTCTGCCCACTGTGACCTCTGGTGAAGCTCTCTGGGTGTTACTTTACTCCCAGACCTCGATGATCAGCTGTAAGGTGTCTGTATTGAAGCTTTGTTGATAATCCCTTCTCCCATTACAGCAAAAAATTTATAGAATCCAATTGTCACTGGGACCAAACAAATTATAAAATGGTAGTCCTGACTTGCATGGTAGATTTCCTTTAAAATAAGTTTTGTAGAAATCCTGCCAATCTACTCTTTTGAAGATCATCTTCCGAGATGGGGCTCGGTCAAGGTGAAAGGCCAAACAGTCTTTGTGTTGTAGATGGGGCAGAGCTGGGAGGCTCCTGCTGCAGCCAGTTATCTTACAACCAGGAGCAGGACAATGGAAAACGGGGCAAGGCTGAACTTCTGGGTCACAGAGAAAAGATAGTAAAAAATCAATGAAATGTAAAGGAAGTGTTTCATAGATAAGACGTCCCAGTGCAAGAGAAAATCTAGTTCCTGAGTCCAAGGCATTAACATCACGTGGCTGCTGAGGCCGGAGATGGGCGGCACAGGGGTGTCCTGTATGTGGAAAGAGGCCTGTCACCTGCAGAAACTCCTTTACTGAAGGAATTCCCTTGAACTTTTCCATGTTTAGTGTCTTTAAAGGGTTGTAATGTGGGGGCAGAATATTGGGGAATAGTTCTGCTCCACTTTCTTGATATGTAAAATGAAGCCTCCTGTCTTTTACCTCATCAGCCGGACATTCCTGTCCATAAAATGGCCGCAGCAGGACGGTCATGGGATCTTTATCTATGCATGAACAATCGACCTGTCAGAACCTTATGATATATTATTCATGAGTACAAGATCAAGGTCCTGGCAGGGCGATTGTTCATGGATAGATAAATATCCCGTGACCGTCCATCTGCGGCCATTTTATGGTCAGGAGTGTCTGGCTGATGAGGTAAAAGACACTTTACATGTCAAGGAAGCGGAGCAGAACTATTAATAGATGTATATTGGTAAATTATCTAATATCCTTCCCCCCACACACTTACACACATTACAAAAGACATGAGGTAAAGTGGCCAACCCCTTTAAGGTTATACAGTTTACAGCAGTGATGGGGAGAGTCATTATTTACAGCCCAGTCACCAAATCTTCAAGGAGCCTAGAAAAATCAGTCATTTTCTGAGGTAATGTGGCCTCAGCGATGGGATTGTGAGTCCCAGCTGTACAAACATGCGGAGGCAGCGGTGTATACGAGGAGCTGGGAGCGTCGTCTGGCCGGGGGTTTATGGCTTCTTGTACATTCCTGTTCTCGTAATATGTTTTTGTTATGCCGGTTCTGTCACGTGGGCAGAGTTATTAACTTACCTAATAACGTAAACATGACGGTAGCAGCAGCGCACCTACAGGCGCCCCGGGAAAGCCATTTCTTCTCAGAACATTTATGTAATTCTTTGTGCGGCTGCCAGGAGAATAGCAAATATTTAAAGGGAATGTGGCGAGATTTATAGAGGACGATTCATGTGATATTTTATATTTCCCATGAAATAATTGTATGTTATAACTTCTTGTCGTCTTTAGTTCCTCTGGAATTCCTCATGAAAACTTGTAAATGCATTCATAACTGTGTGTCCCTTCTTCTGTGACACTGTCCCATCAGAGCTGACAGCCTCACATGTTTTATAGAAGGGGAAATTGCACCCACTTTCTCGTATGCTTCTAATGTGAGTAATAGAGCAACAGCAAAGTTCGAAGAAAAGATGTTTCAAAATTGTTATAATAGGAAATCTTCCATCAACATTAAGCCTGATAAACCCGGGACACTCACTCATGGATCAGGACACCATCACTGTGCTAATCTGCTTATATTTGTTATCCATGGCCTCCTTCCTTCTTAGATCATCTTTTAATATTATACTAATGAGCCAGAAGGGCTTTGAGGGGCGTTACCAAAAGCCCTTCATACTGTAGCTTCACAGGCTGTGACACTTCACCTCTCCCTTTGGCTAAAGTTTCAACACATAGTAGAGGAGGGGAAGCTATTGTACAGTGTAAGAGCTTGTGAATCTGCAGCATGGAGCAACCCCAGAAGCCCTTTAGACTCGGCATATTTAAGTTGATTCTAGAAGATAATCAAACATAGATAACAAATATAAGAGGATTACCACAAATGGCGTGCTGCCTCATCACGTGATTTGGTGTGCAACTGTACGGGTTAATTTATTTAATCTTGTCACTCTGGACACAAATTGTGCATAAATCGTAACTTGTACAGTTCCCCACTCCAATTATGGAACCGCTGCCAGCACTTATTGAATTTACATTGGGACCAATAAGTATCCCACTCTACATCCGCTCTTGCCTCTCAGGTAGACACCTTGTCACACCACTAGACATGCACACTCAGCTCTCTAGCAGTCACACAGCTAACCACACTTTAAAAGGCTAAGAATTTACAGATCATTCAGGGACCTAAGTGAAAAGCTTTGATACAAAAGGGAGTTCAAAAGGATGTTAAAAAGATACAAAAATAAAATGGCACACGACACAGAAAAACGGTCAGAAAACAGGGAGAAAAATAACAAAAACGTACAAATTACAGTAAATCCTGACTCCCTGGAGGTGGGGGAAATGTGGAACGCCCCCGCTTGTTCCGGCAGGATGTCTTAGAAGAAGCTGCCTGGACACTTCAAGAGATACTAATTGTCCTATAGCAGTGATGGCAAACCTTTTAGCGGCCGAGTGCCCAAACTTCAACCCAAAACCCCCGTGAAGTGCCAACCAAAAATTAAAGCAGTATCTTATTGCTCCCTGTTCAACAACTTTTAATCAAATAGGCCTCCTGAGGAAAGCAACACGGTAGAAAGATGGAAAATTTTCATCATTTTAGCTTCTTTCCAGCAGGAGGTCCTCCAAAGATAATTCGGCTCTGTTTACTCATTCTCCCTCTTCCTACAGTCCCAAGTAGTGAAGTAAGTATCAAAATATGACTGAAAGCAGCATCTTTTTAAGTTGCTTGGAACTGCAGAAAGATTCTTTGAGTCCTGTCTGGTGCGCTGGGGTGATGGCCCGGGTGCCCACAGAAAGGGCTCTGAGTGCCACCTCTGGCACCCGTGCCATAGGTTTGCCATCACTGTCCTATAGTGTAACAATTCTACACACCTAATAATAATATTTCCATGAGTGTCTATGGTTTATCATGGATTTTGATGGAAGATTTTCTTTAAAGGGGGTTTTCCAGCAATAGGACACATACGTGGGGGATTCACTTCTGCTATTCAGCAGACTTCGTTTTCCGGCTTTAGGGGGCCACTTATTGGGTCAAGCCTCTTGAATGTCCAGAGCCCAGGAGTACCAGATCAATGTTGGAACAGGGAGCTGAAGAAGGTTAATTTTTTTTTTTTTACACCCCGGCCACAGTGTTATATGGATTTTTCCATATTTTTGGAAAAGCCTTCATTGTGATCACAGGATGAGAGATACAAATCTTGTGTCTGCGACCCCAATGACTGCTGTAATGGGCATCCCATGTCCCCTGTAGCTGTAGCTCCATTCAGCTAATAATGGAGTGCTGTCCCCTGCACCTGGTCCATTCTAGGGGCCAGTTCACATCTTCCTTAGGTCTTCCGTAATTTGGTTATTTTGAGCCAAGACCAGTTTTGATTCAATTTTTTTAATCACGGACTCCTCCTTTTTGATTCAAAATAACTGAAGGAATAATAAAAAATAATGTAAACTGGGCCCTTCAGACACTTATCACCCGTTTTCAATACTTTGAACAATTTTCACCTATGAAACTCAGATAAAACATTTGGAGAAAGCTTCAAGACCTAGGACTCACCGAGTTTACAAGGCGAAGCCTAAAGTGTTTGGCGTCAGATAAGCGTTACTGTAGTAGGACGCTATAGAGACTTCCTGGATCTGGGGGTTTGATGCATAGTATTTTACATATAGATATCTTGTATCTGTCGCTGGTCGTGCTTCTCGCATCATGTATCTCATACATTTCATAGTGGTAAAAAATATGCAATGGCCTCTCATTGAATTTAACGGCGAGGGGGGTAAGAAGTGTAAATCCCTATTTCTAGTGGATGTCACCTGGGGCGAGGGGGTCCTGGCACAAGCACTTGTACTCTGTGTGGCTCCTACTCCTACTATGTGCCTGATATAGGGTCTACCTGTATTGTAGGTTTGCTGATGCCTCGTACGAGGAGGAGGAGTACAGCCGGGAGTGCTTAATCCGCCTACGTCACCCATTATTATAACTGGCTCATAGTTAATGTGGATTTATCAGTGAAAAACAGTGCGTCATCTGCATATTAGACTGATAGTAGAACATTATCAAATTCAAAATGGGCTTTGCACATCAATAGGTGATTTAAAAAGGGCAGAAAGTGCCCATGTACCTTTCTGTAGCCATGACTAAAGGACATCCACTACCAGGATGAAGGATTGTAATGCAATCGTAGTGTTGTGTGCCCCCTTTAGCAGGATCTGATCTTCTTTTAGTGCCTTTTGCCCTTGTTTTTACAAAAATGTAAAAACCAGGGCATAAGAGGATATCCTGCCAGAGAGGGCACACACCAGTATGTCAGTGTGCTTGCTTTACAGTCCTTCATCCTAGTGGTAGGAGGCTGCTTTCTTACTTACTTAAGATGTAACTCTATATTTTACAACACCTATTTATCTGTTCGCCTGGATGATGGTTTGTGCACCCATGAATGTATTTCGGTAGGTTAGTTACTGTTTGGAAATTTCACCAAATATTTCTCTTGGAATTTTCTTTTTGTAAATGTAAGGAATCTGTAGATGAATCCCTCTGGCTGTGTTATTCTGTGGGACGAGGACAAAGCAGTTGTAATATGTAATCCATAGTTTTATATATCACTGTCATGTGTCCATCTGAAAATGCTGAGACAAGGATGTAATGTGCTGACTGTGCAGGAAATATTCTGAGCCGGAGAAGTCTCTTCCCTAATTTTATGTCCCACGTGCTCAGAGCTGTGTGGACGTGGTCTTTGTTTTTGTTCATCTGTCAATGGCCGCGTGCACATGGACGTGTTTTTTTCTGATCCGTGTGGAGTCTATAGAGAACTTGGAGCAGGTCCTATTCCATCCCATGTTTACAGCTCAAACTTTACCATAGAGGTCCATGCAGAAACCGCGCATGCCATGAGTATGACGCACAGGTGTCGTCCATGTGCCTCCTGTATTTGCGGATCAATTTATAGATGACACAAACATGCAATAAAACATAATAAAATCTTAATTTTATGACGTTGCCCATGACCTATTTTGTGTTTTGTAGGACGTGGAGTCCCTGACGTCGCACTGGAGCCTCTACCTGAATCTTAGCGGCTTACTGGTCGGCCTCTTCTCAGTGACGCTGCTCGGCCCCTGGAGCGACCAAGTTGGACGCCGCACAATCCTCATCGTTCCGTTCATCGGACTGTCCCTGCAAGTAGTCGTCTACCTTGTGGTCATGTACCAGGAACTACATGTTGGTTATTTAATACTTGGTCGAGTTATCGGTGGCATCACCGGCGATTTCAACCTGATCCTCGCCGGCTGTTTTGCCTACATAGCAGACGTCACAGATCGGCCATCGCGGACATTTAGGGTCGCCATCTTGGAGGCTTGTCTTGGCATTGCTGGGATGATCGCCAGCATCATCGGCGGACACTGGCGGAAGGTGCAGGGATACATTAACCCTTTCTGGCTAGCTTTTGCTGTGTACGTTTTTACAGCCTTCTATGTTTATTTTTGTGTCAAGGAATCTGTGAAGGATCGGAAACCTTCCCGACTTTTTACTCTCGGACATTATCAATCCGTTTTTCACGTGTTCTCTTTGCCTGGAGAAAATGGCAGACGGAGCAAGCTTTTCCTGTACTCTTTAGCTTTCCTGCTGGTGGTGACGGTTCACATGGGGGCCAAGGACTTGATAGTGATCTATGAGCTCAGCTTCCCTCTTTGCTGGGAATCTGATTTGATCGGATATGGATCTGCGGCAGAGCATCTCACCTACCTCAGCAGCCTGGCCGGGCTACGAGTCTTCCAGCTGTGTCTGGCGGACAGTTGGGTGGCAGAGATGGGTTTCTTATCGAACATTTCAGGCCTGGTGGTCTTCTCTCTGGCCTCGACTACCGAAATTATGTTTACAGGTGACGTACAATAAGAATCCAGTACTCTCCGATTTTTATCATCTGCATAATGTCATAATTTAAGTCAGTTTCTTGTATATTGAGACAAAAGGGGTTGTCAGCCACTTAAGTGAAAAATTAAGTTTTGGGGGGTCGGGGCATAAATTTCTGATTGATGGAACCCCTTGGGATCAGAAGAATAGTCGTTCAATGAGCCCCGTGTAAATGGAGAAGGTGGTCGCAAATGCATCCACTGCTTTATTCATCTCTGTGGCGCTGACTTGGGTAAGTATAGAGCTGTCCGTGGCCGTAGACGGTGAATGGAGTGGCAGAGCTCAAGGGACCCCTGTTCACATAATATGTGGGGGTCCCACTAATCAGATAGTCGTCTCCTATCCTAAGTAAACTTTTTTTAATTTTCACTATAGTTTTGTGGCCAACCCCTTTAAATATATGTCCTTTATGTTGCATGCTTATTGACTGCCATGGATTTGATCCCATTTATATACCAGGGTCAAACCTAAGATGTATTATTTTTTCATGGCTCAGGAGAAGAGGCAATGGTAGTGTGAGCGTGGGCTTAGCTTTGTTATAGAGCTGATATATCTGCAGGTAGTAATAGGGTCACCCTAAACCAATTTTCCTCAAAGCTCTTTTTAAATGGCTTTGGTCTCCCACCGCTTTAATTCTCTCTGGCACTGCTGTCATTCTCATACACGAGGCCCCCATCCCGTACATGTGACCCCAGAGGAGGTTATAGAAGGGTAAAAGTCGTCTTGTGCAACCAACTATTTTTATCGGTTCCCATGGACGGCAGCTGCCTGACACATTGCTCAACTTCTGTCCAGTGTCAGATCTTTCCTTATGTCATGGAGAAAGTGCCTAATCTACAGTACTTGATAATATCTTATCGCTTATTTTTTTTGCAAATAGGCCAAAATGTTTATAGGAAATCTACCAACAAAATCCTTCATGATAAACCAGAGACACCTATTCATAGATCTTCTTATATTTGTTATCCAAGGCCTCCTTCCTTCTAAAATCAACTTTTACATTTATGCTAATGAGGGGTAGTTTTCAGAACCCTTCTGTTCTGCAGATTCACAGGCTCTTACTCTGTCCCCTTCCCCTCTGCTCCTGTTCTGCACCTTTCTTCCTCCCTCTGCCTGTTGTAATCTCACTGCAGCACATGAAGTTTCAGCACACGGTGGGCAGCAGGAAGTGCTCCTGTACAGTGTAACAGGCTGTGAAGCTTCATCATGGAGAGGCTCTTAATACTCCAAGGAACTTTTCAGGGTTATTAATATCATTCTAAAAGTTGAATTCTAAGAAGATTACTTCAGCCACGGCTTATCATTATGGCTTTTATGGTAAATTTCCTCTTTATATTGGATTTATACTTGCTCCATCACTTTTGTAGTCGTTTATGTGTACCACAGCTTTATTTATCTAGGAAACGGAGAACCCCCAAATTATCCACTAATGTGCTCTATTGACCTGCACGGCTACACACGTTCTCCCCAATCTGATCTCTGCCTCTTCTTTGCTGTATAAAGTGCCTGGGGAGGAGGGAACTTTCCCAAGTGCATGTGTATGACATACATCTATATATTCAGACGGATCTCTCTGCCCCCCTGTGACCTCTGGTGAAGCTCTCTGGATGTTACTTTAGTCCCAGCTGCAATGATCAGCTGTAAAGTGTCTGTAATTGAGTTACAATAATAAAATATACTGGTTCCAACTTGCATACAAGATCAACTTAAGAACAAACATAAAGAACCTATCTTGTACATAAGCCGGGGACTGCCAGTGTGATAGATATTTATATGTGTATATGTTCATTATTGGGGAGACATGAGGTGAGACTATGCTGACGTGTAAGAAGGGACCTACAGGCACTCGGGATAGGCTGGCGATAGGCGACTGGACTGAAAACTGCTGACTGCAGCATGTGGTTTTCCTTCTGTCTGCTGCAGGATTTGTAGGGTTAATACGCAGTTCTCATAAGGACTGAGCCGTGAGACCTGTTGCCATAACCTGCTGAGCCGGTTTATACAAGAGCCTCATGTTTTTAGGCATAATGACTGCTCAGGTCCAGCGGGAAAAAGAAGCGTAAGGTACAGGATACAGGAACCTTGTCACCCTGCCGTAATAATAGTAATAATCTTTATATAGCGTCATCAAATTCCATAGCGCTTTACAAATCATAGGGGACATAAACAAAGATAATATTACATTAGAGTAATAACAGTCATAGGGAACAATAGGAGAGAGGGCCCCAAGAGCTTACAGTCTATGGAATGAGGGGGTGACACAAGAGCTTACAGTCTATGGAATGAGGGGGTGACACAAGAGCTTACAGTCTATGGAATGAGGGGGTGACACAAGAGCTTACAGTCTATGAGGATGAGGGGTGACACAAGAGCTTACAGTCTATGGGATTAGGGGGTGACACAAGAGCTTACAGTCTATGAGGATGAGGGGGGACACAAGAGGCTTAGCTATGAGGATAGAGGGGGTGACACAGAGCTTACGTCTTGAGATGAGGGGGTACCCAAACTGACCGGCTTATGATGATGAGGGTGTGAACACAGATGCTTCAGTCTATGAGGGATGGGGTGACGCCAGAGCTTAGTCTATAGGATGAGGGGGAACACCAGAGCTTACAGTCTATGAGGAAGGGGTGTGACCAAGGCTTACAGTCTATGAGGATGAGGGGGGTGATCACAAGAGCTTACACGTCTATGAGGATGAGGGGGGACACAATAAGCTTACAGTCTATGAGGATGTGGGGGTGACACAGAAGCTTACAGTCCTATGAGGATGAGGGGGGACAACAAGAGCTTACAGTCTATGAGGATGAGTGGGGGGTTGACACATGATCTTACAGTCTATGAGAGGGGACACAGATGATAGGGTGACACAATGAGCTTACAGTCTATGGACTGCAACTTGTCCTCCTTGGTGATAATGTAACAAGCTCACATGTCCACTCTATAACTTGTCCGTTGCTTGTCTTGTAGGTAACGGCTAAGGTTCTTCGCCATGGCACACTTCCGGTTATTAGATCCAAGCTATCCAAACTGGTGGACGAGGGAGAGCAGGTAAGTGGAACAATAGTTTACCACAGTGGGTAGGTCGCCCTACCACAGGACAAACATATCCAGAAACCCGTTGTTGTGTCCCAGTCACCGCTGAATGATGGTGTCAATGGAGATAATCGGCAGTAGCAGCCTGTCCCATGGGTGCTTTCTTTAAAATTTGTGGGATTTACTGATGGATACAGATACATATGGCAGAATGAGCCGGATCCTGAGGGTATAATTTCTTGTCTGTATAGATAAAACCATCTAACTATCTTGCAGCTTGTAATCTATAACTCCACAGAGGACAAGGTTCCTGCTAATCTCTATCATTATTATCTTTCTTGTAATTTGCATCACAGCCAATTGACTGTTTGCAGGACATGTTGTGTAACCATTTGTAATCATTGGCTGTGATATCCCTAAAGATCTGCACATGTCAAAGTCGGCCCTCCGTTTTAGGGAACGGGCATGCTAATATATTTGGCACATGTCCTGTCTCCCTCCCACTTATCTAAAATATATATCTTAATGATTTGAGATTTTTTTTTTCTTTTTTTTAAAGGACATCTACTATTAGATGGAGCCTAAGGGCTCCAGGCTACATTAACCCCTATGGAGCCTAGAGCCCCTCCAGCTCATTTGCATACCGTCCTTTCATGCTGGTGGTAGATGCCCTTTAAAGAGGTTGTCCAGTCACCACAATTAGCCCATATCCACAGTTTCAGTGATGGGACCCCCATGGATACCAGAACGGGACCTGTTGTACCCCTACTGCTCTATTCATCACTATGGGCAGATGGAGACAGCCAGCACCATACTCCTCCATCAGTTCCATAGACAATTCCAACCTGCTACTTGACCCTGATTTCGGTGATCCGTAGGGTCCTATCACTGCGCCCCCCACTGATCAGCATGATCGCATATCCTGTGTATAGGTGCCATCTTGTTGTGACTGGACAACTCCTTGTAACAGTAATATGCCTCTCTGTCTCCACAATTTATGTATCTCAATATTCTCATCCGCAGGTCATTGTTTTCCGTTGTGTGCCTGTGTGGAGGGGATCTCCTCATCTTGGCCACCAGTGTCTTTAATTCTCTGTATCCAGCTACCCTCCACTTCATGAAAGGTTCGCCTTCTTGTTTGGAGCAATTGTCCTGTCTGATCCCAGCCGCCATCATTGGGTAAGTATCTGTCTGTACGACGTTTGTACGGCTCCGTTTCTGAGTAATTGTACTATATATAGTGAGAGAGCGCCAAAGTCTCCTACTACTAATATACTAATACCTGCAAGTCTTTCTAATATTTGTTATACCATGGCTTCCTTTCCTTGCAAAATTTGATTTTGGAACTATGCTAAGAATAGCCTGAAGTGCTATGGGGTGTGTCCTACCTGAGCCGTTGTTCTGCTGGTAGCTTCACAGTATGGTGTTACACCTTTCTTGCCCCCCCATACTCGCCCCCCAGACTTTAATCCAGTGATGAGCCTATGCAACAGCGAGGCCAATGCGGTCTCCACAACCTTGATTTTGTGAGGCACCTGGATATAAACGATAGCATACTACGCTCAAGTATATCATGAAATTCATACTAGTAGATTTCCTTACTAAAGCAGTTCATGCACTAAACCGTACTATGTTTACTGTCTAAGAGGTAGGACAAGGGGTATCAGACCTAGCCAAAAATGTAGACCCTGGCTGCCCCGTCCTGTATCATAGCACTGACGGGCAATGATGATCCACTTTTACTACGTTCGTGCCAGTTCTCTTGTGAAAGTGTTTGAACAGGGGAGCATAATGTAGAAGTTAGTCTCACTTCTGTAATAAGGTTGTTCATGTTGGGCACGCGGGCCGCTATGAGGGTAGCTGAGAGGTCCTTGAGGAGCTGAGAGCAGAGGAGCAGATTGTACAAAAAGTTCAAACTAGAAAATCCGTTACTTTTTTCAGCTGCTGTATTAACTAACAGCCTTTCTACCTGTGACCTGGGATCCATTCAGAGCGGAACATTACGCCTGACTATTTGAGGGACACAAGACTGTATAAGTCTGCAGCTTGTTCTGTGTAGTGATACATCTTGTCCATGTTATGTTGTAACACATACAGAAACTAAATCTGTTTTCTGCATGAATGAAAGTGCCATAGATCCATCTCTCAGTTCATTGTTGGTGGAGACTGCTGAGTAATCCTGTTTACCTTCACGTCTACCCCCTCGAGCTCCGAGCCGTGTGCAGGATTTTTCCCCGACTGATAAGCCCTAAATACATAATGTCCCCATACGGAGACTCACAGTTATCTGTATTAAACAATTCTAAGTTCCGTCCAGTGAAATCCCACAACTGCAAGATGAGAATGAGTTGTGTCAGGCCATTATCTAATGTTGGCAGTTGGACAACACTACTACGCAGAGCTATGGTGCCACGATCAACAATTGGATTAAAGAAAGAAATAAGAACTAGTGGTTCACGCACAACTTATAAGATTTTCACAGCTAAGTGACAGGTGTCTGTAATTGTAGCATTACCTTTAACAGTACACACCTTCTTTAAGCTAAATAGTTTTCTCGATCACAAATCCCCCGATAAAATCAACTTATAATCTCCCTGGCATACAGATTGCGGAGTGGCGTGTCCTTCTGGTGGCCGGAATCCAGCGCTTCTCTCCCTATACCCGTACATTTGCGCTGCTGTCATGTGACACAAGGGTTCAGAGGTCCTCATCATGCTCCTGGACTTGCTACTTCACTGGAACCGCCCTCCATGGGGGCTATTGTGTATTTCCTGAGAGAATGGTGTTAATGGGGTTAGATTTTGCAGGCAATGCTATATGGTAAGGGCCATTAAGAGGATGTCAACCACTGGGCCGCATCACATGAAGTAACGGGTGGAAGATTAGAGAAGGAGGAGGCATGAAGCATGGGGAGCACTGGTCTTGTGCTATGACTGTAGTAAGACAAAGTTTATTTTTATGGGATGCGTTAAGTAGAGGGAAACGACATTTTAATTACCTCTTAAAATAGGATCATTTTAGTTAATAGGGGATCCATGGGACCGCGCCAAATTTTCACAAATGCAGCTAGGTTCGACAGTTTCTTTAAGTGTCTGAAGAGTTACTGGAGGGTACCATACATGCATGCCTCTGTATTACCATGGGGACATGAGATGGGGGGTCCCTGTATGTAGGTAATGGGAGGAGAGCATAGACATGCTGCCCTCTGTAGTACGGGGACCATGAGATGGAAGGGTCCCTGTAATGGTGTAGGTATGGGGGGAGCACTACCGATCATGCCGTCCGGTATTACATGGGACACCGAATGCAGATGGTGGGGGTCCCTGTTAGTAGGTAATGGGGGGACCTACCATGAACATGCCGTATGTATATTCATGGGGACATGATATGGGGGTGGTGGGGGTCCCTGTATGTTATGTATGGGGAGGAGCCATACATGCATGCCTCTGTATTACATTGGGGACATGAGATGGGGTCCACATGTATAATGAGAGCCTAGATGCTGTTTACATGGGGAATGAGGGGCCTTAATTGCATGGGACCGCTGCATGCTTGTATTCATGCGCGGACAATGAGATGGAAAGGAGGGGTCGCGTAGTGGTAATGAGGCCATCACGACTCATCTGCTATACATGGGATATTAAGTATATGGTAGTATGGGTGAACCAGCTACACTGCATGCCCTCTGTATGTACATGGGGAACAGAGAGTGGGGGTCCCTGATACGTAGGATGGGGAGCGAGCTACATACAATAGTTTCATGTCGTCTCCTGATGATACAACATGGGGACAGAAGAATGGGGGGGGGGGGATTTCTCCAATGTAATTGTCTAGTTTTAATTAGGAGGGGCCAATACATGCATGCCTCTGTATTGAGATGACAGGGAGTGGGGGGAGGGCGTGGGTCGCTGAATCATAAGGTTAATGGGGGAGCACACATGCATGCCTCTGTATTACATGGGGGACTGAGAGGGGTCCATGTACGGGTTACTGGGGGGAGATGCAGCATAGGTAAGCCATGTAAAAAATGCAGTCATGCATGCCTCGTATTACAGGGACATGAGAGAATGGGGGCAAGTGCCCTGTATATGTAATGGGGATCATGATGGGGTGTATAGTAATCGCTTAAAACTGCATTACACTCTGTATACACCTATTTAACACAGGAGATGGGGGGGGGGGGTGCTCACTGTAATGTATGGTAACAGAGGGAAGCCATACAGCATGCCTCTGTATTACATGGGGACATAGATGAATGGGGGGTCCCTGTATGTAAGTAATGGGGGGGAGCCATACAGCAGGCTGCCTCGGTATTACATGGGACTATATGGGGGGTCCCGTATGTAAGTATTAATGAGGGAGCCATACATGCATGCCTCTGTAATCCATGGGGACAGTGAGATGTGGGGGTCCCTGTATGTAAGTAATGGAGGGGAGCCATACCATCAGCCTCTGTAATTACCTGGGGACATGAGATGGGGGGTCCCTGTATGTAAGGTAACGAGAGGGAGCCTATATACATGCCTCTGTATTAGCATGGGAGCCATGAGATGGGGGGGGTCCCTGTACGTAGGTAAGGGGGAGCCATATATACATGCCTCTGTATCATGGGGACTGAGACTGGTCCTGTACGTAGTAATGGGGGCAGCCTTACACGCATGTCCTCTATTAATGGATGGAGACCAGACAGTCAGGCTTGCATCTGTGTGACTTTGTGTTGTGTCCCTTGGTTGTATAGACATTTGGTGAGGAGATCCTCCTCCTGACGTGTACAGTACTTCTCCGTTGTCTCCCCTGTGAGTCCAGTCCGTGTGCCGCATGCTGTACATAGACACGTCCGGCCTTGTATCCATCACTGACTATAGATTTACTCTTATTCCTGCAGTTGATTGAGTTTTTGGCCAGAACCTCTGTACAGTCAGTTTGCAGAAATTTCCTGAGGGCCTCGCACGTCTGCGCCATTGAAGACGATGATTTAACTGTGAAGGAGCGGTTATAAAATGAGCATGTGACGGCAAGTGTCTCTAGGGAGGGATTTAGCCTCACCTACAGGCGCTGGAAGACCTAAAAATGTAGACATACAACAATCTTTACCACATGCTCAGCTTTCGTTGCGGTATACAACACTGTATAGTTCTTATGTGTGTAAAGATTTAACCATCGACTTGCCCAGATGGCCGGTGTAAGGAATCTGGTATATACAAGCTTGATAATAGTCCATAATCCGTAACATCTAGTATTTGACTTGGGGGTTGTATATTTGTGCCCCCTAGATGGCCGGACGCCAGCTGATGAAGGGCATTATGGGTTAAACTAAACGATTTCTTACTGTGCAAAGTGACGCACCTACGCCCCCGTACATTATGTGACCCCCCCTGGTAGTAGTGACGGGGCCGTGCTGTGTGTGTTTGCTCTGCAGACAAGCCACCTACATGAATGTCTCTGGCTGCTATGACACTATTCACACGTACAGATGTAGCTGAGCTGAGTTGTCATTCATTAGCGACGTGGTTTGTGATGAGCCGTGAAATAACTGTACAGTAATTCATACATTTTCGATTTGATGTTAATTTTAGTATGAATCTGCATCGGACCTGCCAAAACCGTTGCATCTCATTCACAAAACCAATTTTTATGGGTAGATTTTTTTTTTTTTTTTTGTGCCAAAGCTGCACAAATTATAAGACCTATTGCCTAGTTCAGTCACACATACCCCTATGAATAACCAGAGATGGTCATTCAGTGGTTTATAGAATCTAATCTATAAATCTCAGTAACAGGATATAGATGTCACGACAATTTTGTTTTCCCACCTACATAGAATGGAGAGGTCTAGTATTTATTGCAGGTTCACCTCAACTGTGTGAGACCGATTCTAAAAAAAAAAAAAAAAAAAAAAATCCGACATAATTTGTATGATTTTTAAATATATAAAAAAATTATGCATGAAATAGTTTTTTTGATAATAGAAACCAAACAATTGTGTCCGGAAACGTTGATGTATAATTGGAGGTTAGATGTGTTGCAGTTTGCAGAAGCAGCAAAAGCGATGTTTGCCCCAGTCCCTCACATGTGCAGATATCAGGTTTAGGGGCTGTTGCGGGCAGCAGTGAGTTGCGTCTCTCTCCAAAGACTTTGCATTGGTTTCAGGTCTGAGACTGGCTGACCACTGCTGGATATAAATGCTATATACGGAGCCGCTCCTTAGTTGTCCTGGCGTGTTTTGGGTCATGTCATACTGGAAGACACAGCACGACTCCTCTCAATGCCCTTACTGAGGGAAGATGGTTATGGGCACAATCTTGTTGATACATTGCCTCCCTCCATCCTCCCTTACACTACTGGGCAGTCGTCCTGTCTCCTGTGCAGAAAATACCTCTTCACAATCATCGGGCAACGTATATATCCATCCCCCTATAGACTCCTATGGACACGCGCTTGGTTCCGAGCTGTGGCTGCAGACAAGGAAAGGGCTTGCTCTATTCTCTGCCTTAAGAACGGGCCGTGCGGCTCTATTTTCTATGAGAAGGAGTGGGTGATGCGGTGCACTTCCCTATGCCCTCCCAGCATCATTCGTGGTAAATGTAGCCCAAGTATGATGTTTATACCCATGCTTCACCTGATAAGGTGCTTAGTTTGTGCTCATCCTTCTTCTTCCTCCAAATGTGCCAAGTGGAGTTTTATGGTAAAATGTTCAATTTGGTCTCATCTGAGCACATGACCTACTCCCATGCCTCCTATAGATCATCCATATGGTCAGTGGGGAACTTCTATCGTGCCCTGGACATGTGCTGGGATAAGCAGGGGAACGTGTGGAGTCCTGCATGATTTCAATCCATGATGTTGTAGTGTGTTACTAACAGTAATCTATGAGACTTTGTTCCCAGCTGGCTTTAGGTCATTGACCAGGTCCTCCAGTGCAGTTCTGGGCTGATTCCTGACTTTCTCAATCCTCCTTACCCCATGAGGTGAGATCTTGCCTGAAGATGGAAGGCATACTGTGTTTCTCTTCCATTTTCCAATAAATGTGCCCACAGTTGTTCTCTTTTCACCGAGCTGGTGCTGTCCAGCCATCCAGCCTTGTGCCGGTCTACAATTGTTCCCTGGTGTCCTAAGACAGCTCTTTGGCCTTTCCCATGGGAGGGAGGGATGGATGGATGTGTGGACAGTGTCTTTTATCAGGAAACAATTTCCTGCAGGTGCATTCTACAGCTAATGAGTGCCGAGTAGGAGAGGACAGGTAATTAGTGCAGTGTAGGAGGAGCTTCTTAAAGAATGTCTGAGAATATTATTGCTGGTTGGTAGGGGATCAAACATTTAATTTATCCTCATCCTAGTGGATGAAATATTTTACTTAAAACTATGTGAGTTTCTTGATTTTATTAAATTTTTTTTAGATTTTGTCTCTCACAGTTTGAAGTGATCTTATGGTAAAACATTACAGACCCACGCACCTCCATTCTTAATGCAAAATTGACATAGGATCAAATGTTTCTCCCACAATGTGTCTACGTTATTATACCTACAAATGTAGTATCACAATGTGCCATGTGAAAAGCTCTGCTCCGCTGGTGACAATGTTTCTATTTGTCTTTACTGAATGTCTGTAGTAATACAAATGATACCGGATAGACTGTAACAATAGTTGTATTCAGCTACTAATGCAGCGACCCATCCCCCACATCTACTACTACCCTGCATGGCTCTCTGCATACAGCGTCATGGTGTACTACGGTGATACATTTCTGCCATAAGATGTGAACAGATCAGTGAGATCATGTAATAAGATGTATGTCACAACACATTCCATTAAATCCTCTGATAAACCTCAGATGTATTCAGTTTTCTTATGCACTGGACTCTTCAATATTAAAATGTATTGAATCCAAGTCCTGGAACCAGAGCTGAAGAGATGTCACTTATGTGTCCATATGATCTGTTGTAACCCATCTACCTGATATTGTGTCCGCACAACAACTTCAAGCCTTCAAGAAATGACCTTCTGAAGTGCCTGCAACTAGGCACAACAAATCTATAAGACACAAGAGCCGAATTATGGTCAGGACGCCTCTGCAGGCCTGTGGAGGCTGAAAGGCTGTGCGTGTATTGGAGGATTCTGGGAAGGAAAAATGCAAATATGGTTTGAGAAAACTTTTGTCTTGGATACCTTGTAAGGAAGTACCCGCTCCATCAAGCCTAATAACTAGATGTGATACAGTATATCTATTTCATAATGGAACAGACTCCCGACTGTGGACAGCGCTGTTTCAGTGTTTTTGCATCTCATCAGCTCAGTGTAAAGTGAGGGAGAGCTGTATATGCCACATTCTAATGATGCCACTAGGTGGCAGGAGAGGACAGTGTGAGAGAAATGGAAAATCCAGTTACAAGGGATTAAAAAAAATTTGCAGCACATAACATGGAAAAGTTAATAAAAGGTAATATATGCAGATTAGTTTGTCATTTCATGAAGAAACGAAGGTCGTATTGGAAGGGTCACCCAACTAAGGCCTATTGCCCACGAGTGAGTTGGATGCATCCAATTTAGATCAAACTTGCATCTTGTGCTTGCTGGAACGTCTGACCCAAACACGCAGGAACCGGAACCGAACTCGGCAGGTCAGTTCCTGTTGCTGAGTGTTCGGGCCAGACGTTCCAGCAGGCACACAGGGCGAGTTGGACGCATCAAACTCACTTGTGGGTAATGGGCCTAAAAGTAAGTTTAAATGTTTAAATCCGTGTGTTACATTACCAGACCTCTCCATTCCAGCGCTGGTTTGGTTGAGTTTCATGGAGCTCTCATTCTGCATGGCCATTGATTAGAGGTCACCCCCTATTGCGCCCCACCCCCCATACAACTGCCCCTATTGTGGCCCTCCCACTTACGTGGTACTCACCTCTCCTTATACCCCTGGAGGAGCTCCTCTGCAGGCCCAATGACATCAGTACATTATCAGCAGCAAGGCTGGATGCTGGAGCAGGGAGCTGAGGGTTACCGGCTCCAGCATTATGTTCAATGCTATCTGCATCGTTTGAAGATGCTGAAAAACTTGAAATCAGGTGGACAGACTCCAAATCCAGGACTGTCCTTCCACATCTGGGAAAGTTGACCATGGAGTGTTTCACGTCAAAGCTTCAGAGCATACTGTGCATACACCCCCAGAAAATCTACTCCAAATTTATTTTTTCTGATTGACCTCTAGGGTTCAGTATTGCCCACCCCTCAGATACCACAGTCAGTTGCAACCACAGCATCTGTCTGGAGGTTGAAAAACAGCGCCACACCTGACCTGACCTGATTGCAACTCTGCTGCAGTGAGATGAATGGATTTGAGCTGCACTACCCATGGTCAGGTGATGGTAAACCTTTAGGATGTTGTTCCTGCTTTGTCTCCTCTCATGCTTTACACTGCTGTTCTGCTCCTTCATATTAGGTGCTGTGTATAAGCACAAGCTTCGTAGTGCCCAGGGACTAGCATTCATTCACAATGTAATCTACAAAAGCACACATGAGATAATGAAGATCAGGTATCGGTCATATGTGTAATGAGACAAATGCTCCTCAGTGAAGTGGAGATCCCCTTTAAGTCTATATCCAAAATCGTGGATTATAATAAACACAACGGAGGCATCCTGGTAAATATATGTATATTTATTTCCTTTATAGAATATCTGAGAAGTACATCAATTCTCTTTAATCATCAAAAATGTCCTGTAAGTGACTGGTATAACACGGTTATGATGTATGAGACTGAATGATGACAAAGGGAATCTGTCAGCAGTTGTGACCATACAAAGCAGCAGACAGTGTAAGATTGGCCATGGAGATCTATGTGAGCATAGCTTTTGTGTGTGATGTTAGTAGCAGCAGGACTGTGAAAAATGCATTTATATTCCAAGGTTGTTCCTTCTCTAAGTGCAATGGTGAAGTGTCCTCTCAACTTTATGCATGCTGCTCTATAGCCCCCAAGTGCTCTGGGTGACTACTGGAATATCCAACCTTAGGCTAGATGTAAGGGACAGTGGGACATTTCAATTTAGAGCAATAAGAGCACAGCAGTGTGAGGACATGTCCCTATTACGCATGGTGAAGCTGCCATCTTGAAATTTATTCTGAATTTATTTTTTCACAGTCCTGCTGCTACTAACACACAGATGTATGCTCACATAGATCTCTATGGCCAATACCTGTCTACAGCTTTATATGGTGACAGCTGCTGACAGATTCCCTTGAAACAGTTTTGCTGTTGAAATTGCAATTGTACTAATATCGAGGATTTGATTGGCAATTGTTCCATCTGTGCTTTTCCATCCGTGGCTTCATCTCATACGTAGTTTTAGTACATGCTGTATGAGGTTATCACATACATGTGGACACGAGTTACACAGCCGATCATGGAAAATATTCATTGACCATCAATATCACTTGGAAATCAGCTCATCCATATTTTAAAGGGATCGGTCTCCTCTCCCGATAAGTCGATTATATAAAATACATGTATTCCCGGTTCTGTCTGTCAGGGGAGGGGACTGGTTTTCTTTAATTGACATGAAATCTAATAAGAATAACAATTTTCGGCGCATCCACAAATGCCTTTAATGCTTGATTGGTGCAGATTTGCAAGAAAAGTCCCTAATTTTCCCTGGGAGAACCATGTGGTCTAAAGGGTGGGGTCACTTTCCCTATACGGTTCCCAATATTGACATCTGGATATTCTGGTTTCCACATTGCTTCTTCTCGCCATGTTACTGTAGGTAATGGATCATGTTCCTGATATAACAAATAATAGATTGTGCACATGGCACAATGGAAGTCTGGGAGTATATTAAAGGGGTTGGCCACTGGGAAGAATCTTTACAAGTAGAAGACCCTAGTAGGTTTGCCCATATTTTGCTTAGTATCTCCGTGGTCCATGTGAGCTGCCAGGACGAGGACTCTGGACCTCACATGACCCGCGGCTCGTGTGGACTACAGAAAAACTTTACTGGGGCAAGTACAAAACGGGTGCCCTTATTTGTGTCTGCTACTTACATTGGTGACATTTATTAGTAGCGGCCCACCCCTTTATGTACCACTACCATCCACCCCACAGGAAGGGACCTAGAAGTGATGGCAACTAGTAATGGACTTAACTTGAAAAATGTAAAGGTCATCTACCATCCAAATTCATCATGATAAACCAAAGCCACTTAGGGGGACAGAGGGGCTTTGGTAACATCCCCCAGAGCCCTTATGACTCATTAGGATAATTTTAAAAGTTGATTTTAGGCGGAAGGAGACCATGGATAAGACATATAAGCAGATTACCACAGTCACAGCGCCTGGATTTATGAGTAAGTGTTCCTGGCTTATCATGATGGATTTTGTTGGTAGGAGAAACATAAGGAAATAGAATAAATTCTATATTGTGCATTTATTCTTTCATTGAATACATTGTCAATTATATATATATTTATAGTTGTTGTACATAGCATATTATACTATTATATTATTCTATGTTCACGATTTGAAAAAGTAGCAAATGGTAAGTTTTTTTTACATTAAAGGGAACCTGTCATCAGTAATTGGCTCAATAAAGCAGTAGCAATATGTTGTTAAGCAGCTGAGCCACTTCTAGATCATGTTTCTTTCATGGTCTGGGGAGGTGACATAATCCAGAAAATCAACTTTGCAGATACGGTAGATATAAATTGGTTTTATGAAGTCGAGGAGGCGGAGAGTTTAACACTAAAGTCAGGCTTTCCCTGCCTTAGAACGGCCCCTTCACTGTAATTATGGTCTTGCGTCCAGTGACATTACTAATCAAATCAACACATGGGAGGTGGGGATGTTTAGAGGCAGGAGAGCTTGACTTCAGTGTTAAACTCTCCACCTTCCTGACTTTATACAACCTATTTACATCTCACTTCATTTTCTGGATGATGCCACCACACTGGGCCATGAAAGAAACATCATCTAGAAGCCGCTCAGCTGCTTGAAAACATACTGGTAATGGTTCAGTAGGCCAATTTCTGATGACAGGTTCCCCTTAAGGATTATGGCCCACATTTACTATTAGTGATGCATTGTGCATTACGTGGCTTACTATTGTGCAGGGAGCGACACATTCATGAAGAACGAAGCTCGGTTTTCATGAATGTGGCGCAGACTGCATGCGCCCAAACTGTGTTCACCAGGTTCATTTGAGTTCAAGGGGCGTGCACCGCTATGGGGCTTACCGACATAAATGTAGCGGCCGGTGCGAGTAAGTAATAGAACGCCCCTTTCTGTGCAGGGGTTGTGTCGCGGTGTGAATAGTGCAGCCGTGATACAATACTAGCGCAGACACCTTCATACATACACGTACAACTGGTTTCCACATGTATTTATGTGCAACCTATGCCAGAATTCTCGCTTAGTAAATGTGCCCCTACGTGTCCATAGATACTGTATAGTCTTTGTTCTCCACTGCAAAAGGCACAGTCACAAAAAATTCCTATCTTTTTTGGTAGGTGATAAAATTTCACACTTAATTATTCATTTTTTCAAGACAAATAATTTTTGCAGTTATAGGGTCCTTGATCTGAGTTTGCTTTCACTAGAACAATGCCCCAATAGTGGGTCTCCTAAAATCACAGTTATCTAGGAGCCACGGGTCCCTGCACTCCTGTAGGACCACAGCTCGGGTCTGTAGTGATGTGGTCAGTAGGTAAGTTGTAGTTATGCAGCTACTCGTGGCTCATAGATAACGGTGGTCTTGGAGTTCTGCTCCTGGGGCAGCATTTGGTCAATGAAATGCAGCCACCAAATACTCTATTGTTACCGAGCCATAAATAGACATATCAATAGGACCCAAGGGTTACATGTAATGGGTTCAATGGCCCAGATTTATCAAAAGTTATGCCTCCCTAATGTACAAAGTGCGCCAGATTATTAAATACTGGTGCACGGTCTTCATTAATCTGGTACTTGCTGCACTGCTCGGCAAGTGGGCACCGATTTGAGTCGCTGTAATAAATGTGGCGCACGCTACAACTCTGCACCGGAGCCCCCCTTTATGTGCAGAGATTTGTGGTGCGGCGGACATAGTGCAGACACTTCATAACTACGTGTACAAGCAGTTTCCACGTTCTTTCAGTGCAAAGTCAGAGAAAACTGGCGCAAACACTTTAATAAATGTGGCCCGACGTTTTCATTGAAGATGGTCACACCCCGAGCACTTAAATTTCCCTCCAGTTACCCCTTTTCCTAAATGATTTAAGATAACAACTTGTTTTAATAGTTTCCTTTTCTTTGCTTCCACCACTCCTGCTAATTACATCTTGAATTAAAGGGGTGGTACAAACTTTACATTTAATCCACTTTTCATAGGACAAGCTGATCTGGGAGGGTCTGACCACTGGGACCAGAAGCAATCTAGAGAATAGGGGCCCCTTTCTCACTAATAAGAGGAAAGAAAGGATGAACATGCAATATGCCACTCCATTCAGTACTATGAGAGTGTTGGATATTGCTGAGCACAGTGCAGGGGTATCTCTGGAACTCCTTTACACTGTCTATGTAAGCGATGGAGACAGAGCGCTGAGCGTGGCTATTTCCAACACTCCCATATGATCCTTAAAGGAAATCTACAACATGGAAGCAGTCAGGGTCGGCTCCAGGTTTCAGCGGGCCCCCTGGGTCACAGAGTCTCAGTTGGGCCCCTTTGCAGTGAACGCATGGTCAGAATTAAGAATAGAGAAACTAAAACAGTCCCCTGGTCCCTAAAATTTTCCCTAGTTTATCACCCCAACAGCCCTCTCAGTTTAATTATATGCAGCCCCACATGGTTACATTATGTACTGAGATTTAGCTGTGTGGGCCCCTGGCAGTTGCCCGGGTATGCCTGGTCCTGGCGCCAGCTCTGGATACAGTGCTTCTATACCAAGCACACTTACATGCTGGGGTGTGCCTCCTGAAACAGGATCCTGTCTTCTTTTTGTAGAAGTTAGTTTTTGAGAAACTTTTCAAATTATGCAAATGAGCCTCATGAGCTCCTGGCTACATCACAGAAGACCCTTTTGGAACTACCATATATACTGGAGAATAAGCCTAGTTTTTCAGCACAAAAAACAAACTTTCTGACGCTCCCCGGCATCCATCGCGGCACTGACATCAGGTGCTGGTCCGTTACAGTCTTTGTGACATCAGCCATGTCATGGCATGTCATGGCAGGCAGGCAGGCTATATACTCGAGGGGGCTGGCAGGCTATATACTCCAGGGAGCTGGCAGGCTATATACTCCAGGGGGCTGGCAGGCTATATACTCCAGGGGGCTGGCAGGCTATATATTTGAGGGGCAGGCAGGCTATATACTCCAGGGGGCTGGCAGGCTATATACTCCAGGAGCTGGCAGGCTATATACTCCAGGGGGCTGGCAGGCTATATACTCCAGGAGCTGGCAGGCTATATACTCCAGGGGGCTGGCAGGCTATATACTCCAGGGGGCTGGCAGGCTATAAACTACAAGGGACTGGCAGGCTATATACTGGGGGGGCTGTGACCAATGCATTTCCCACCCTTGGCTTATATTCAAGTCAATAGGTTTTCCAGTTTTTTGTGCCAAAATTAGGGGTCTCGTCTTTTACTTGGGTCAGCTTATACTCGAGTATATACAGGGTAATGTCTGCCAATTATTGACACCTCCATTCAGCTCTCAGGCCAGGGAGTCAATGCTGAATGGAGGTGTGAATAATTAGCAGACTACGGAGCCAGGAATCCCTGAAGGTCATTTGCATATTTTTTTTTGGAAAAGCAAAAAGAAGAATGGATCCTGTTTCAGGAAACTCATGCCAGCATGGAAGTGTGTAGATGCACTGCATTTAACCCATTAGTGAGAATAGGACTCTCATGATCGTGGGGGTCCCTGCTTGTTATCCTCTATATTGAGGTTAGGCGATAACATGCAAAGTTGGTAAAGCCCTAATAAGTATTGCTCTTCTCTCTAAACTATGATTTGCATTAGTTTCAACATTCAATATGCTAATAAGGCTCCTTACTGAGTAGGAGGAAACGGTGGAGGATAAAAACTACATTTCAACTGCCCTGGAAGGATTAGAGAAAATATATTGAAAGATGCAAAGAGCAAAAGTTGGTGGAAGGTTCTTGATAGGAAATACATATCTGATTCCTCCAGTCTTTAACTTGGTCCTTACGTTGGATGCATCCAGCGGTGTCCTGTCCACCTACATCCAGGAGTAATCTACTCACTCCACAAGGAAGGTGTAGGCCTCAGCAAATGATCAGTGTACATGGAATATTGAAAGGCAATGTATTTCGGAAATCTCTTGGTGTAACACACTAGCAGAAACCTGAAACTCAGTAAAAAAATATCTGATGGCCTTGACAAATATAAGGTAGGCCCTGCTCTTCAGGAATATGCAAAAGTTTTACCTGTCATAAAATTTTAAAAGTTGCATGCTCCAGAAAAAAGCCAGGTCTGGAGTCACACATGCAATTTGTATGCAGATCTGTGAAAGGAAGGAAATAGGAACATTTTTTCAACATGTCCTGTACTGGTTTGGGTGCCCAAATTACCACTGACCTCTATGTCTGATAGTAAAAGGTTGTCCTAAATTTTTGGAAAAGAAGCACAACATACAAAAAACTAAATTACTGAACATAAAGCGCTATTATCAAATGTTGGCAATCTCTGTTGGCTCCGTAGAGATGTTCTCGTGATCAGTGGGGGTTTTATCACTGAGAACCCCCACTGATCAGCAAGTTAGGGCACATCCTGTGGATAAGATTCAATATGGTTCCAAATCAGAAAGTATTCGGATTTGATTCAACACTCATATTTACTTACAATCATTAGATTATATTGCTGATGTGCTACACCAGAAGACATCATTGTCAACTTCAGTGGTGGTTTGGGTGCCAAAGTCCTCCTGACTTGTTTCCTTTAGGAACTGCATTTGTGATTCCAGCCTAATACATTCATTAGTATCTTATAGTAAACATTACCACTTATCCCCAAAAAAAACTTGCTCATATATAACTCCTACAACACATTTATAGTCTTGTAGGGTCTGAAAAGTTGTCTGTGATCAGAACTTGTAAAAATAGATCCTTCTTTTTGGTCCATGTGTGTCCCTCAGTGTCATGAGAATTGGTCCATCTGATTGTAATCATTATTGAGAAATGTGGGTGATTTGGGGAAAATGTTAGAGACTGTTCTGCCAAATTTAACTTGTAGAATAAAGGTTTTTAATACTTTGAGACCAAAAAAGGCCAAACTTTTTGATAAACTCTGTGTAAATCTGTAGTATAGTGGTTATTATATTTTGCACTTTCTATCGGTGTTCCCCTCTGCAGCATCTGGGGCCATTGATCATAATTTACCATATTTGACATATTTATCATTTCCAGTTTTCAGAATAAAAGGTTTAGCTAAATCTGTGCAGATATGAAGATGGAGCAGATTTCAAAAAAGTCACAGGGGGCATTTATCATTTTCGCTTCTGTTTTCCCTCTATATTTTCTGTGTCGCTGATTTCTAGTATTTGCCTTGTGTAACGTACCAAGCAGATGCAAAGGTATTGATAAATTTTGCGCCCAATTTTCGTTCACCTACAACGAGTTTTGCCCAATTCAAAAGAAAGGTTGCAGAGTCACATCTTGTTTGTTTGACGTGACCTTGGGTGACCTTTTGTCACTAGTGCATGGTGCTGGCAGTCGGCCACAATCTCTTATCTACATAGAAAATTAAGAAACCAGAGAGCTGCCAAAAATTGCACTAAGCTATCTTAAATTAGGCAAATTTCTTAGAACCCATTGAAAATTGTGCAAAAGCCAAAACACGTTCTGGGCTAACAATTTCTATACCCCCCCATAGAGACTTGTATCATACACTAAATGGTTCCCATTTACTGGGCACATTTCACACCAATGCCAATTATTTTCTGTATATCTGTGTGTAAAACCAGTGTAGAACTGGTGCCAGTCAAAATAGTAAAATGCTACATTACTTTCTTCGGATATATAGAAGAGTATGGGATATTTTGACATTTTGACCCTACAGTGTCAACAATATCGATACAACGGTCGATGAGACAGAATCTAAATTTCCCATTTGCGAATGAACAATTTTCTTCATGCAGCCACCAGAGAGATCATTTTCCACCTTGCTTATTAATTCCCCCAAAAATATAAACTTCCAAATCATGTTTCCCAAATTGTTAAAGATGTATGAAAAGTTTTAAATTGTGAAAAAATATTTTACTGCTAATTTTTTTTTTATCCTCTCAAACTTTACGTGCACTGTTAAAAACACTATAAAAGTACAGCACAAAAATGTATTCATTGTTTTCATACCTGTATAAGTGTGTGTATGCTACGAGGTATTGGTTGGTCACATGAACCTTAATAGCCTACAGTGAAGCTGAATAATATTTTATGGCTGGAATAATGGATAAATGGAAAAGTGAATATGAAGACGTAAGAGTGCCCAGTTGTTTTGGCACAGGTCTTTCTACCACAATGTCTCTTTATAAAAAAAATAAGGTTGACCTTGAAACCCATGTGTACCATCATTTTAGCAAATGCTTAAACTATGTGTAATAAAGTTTGTCAAAATGGACTCAAAATGGGTAAAAATACTACCTACTAGTATGTGCTGGAAATACCGGCTAAAGCGGGTAAGGGTTGTAGCCTGTGATTGGCTGAACAGTCATTTCCTGTGTCCCAAGAGGAAACAGGAAGTAGACCAGGGCAATAGATAAGGCGAGTAATGTTTCTCTAAATTTCATGAGCCTTTGCTAAAAAGTGTGACTTTTTTCAATGCTTAGAGTTAAGAACTAGAAATATAAATATTTTCAGTATCTCTCTCTATACTTATATTCGCTAATATCCGCAGAACCTAAAATCGTAGCCTAATTCTCCAATGCAATAAGCATAGTATGGCTTATCTGAGAATTTGGCAAATATTTCATAGAAAAGAAGTGGTTGTATGCATATTAAATAACACATTTTATACATTCCTAAAAGTTCTTGCGGATTGAGGTATGATCAGTAGCATACCAGTAATTCAGAGCACGGACTGATAAATCATCAGAATAATCTGACGGCATGCTTTGGTTTCTATAAAATTGTTGAATACATGGAGAAGCTCAAAATCACTGATTGTTTTGCTAAAGAACGTACCAATATTGACCAAAATTGAAATTTGGTGGAGTATAGTCAACATCTAATATACAGTCATCAGTAGAAGTAGGATCAGACAAGGGTCTTCTCTCCACCAGCGAAACTACTTGTTTCGACATCATTCAAGAATTTCTCATCTTCTTAGTTCTGTAAAATACAAAGTCATCATATTTAGGAAGCATCTAGTTAACTTTGCGGCTGCAAACTATTATCTTCTAAACAACTAACTACTTGCTCCTCTTCAGTCTCCGTGGATGCATCTTGATTCTCTAAGTCACTTAGTTGTCCCTCTCCGAATTCTAAAATAGTTGGCAAATTCCCCTGTTTAGGGCATCGTTTCTTGAGGCTAACTAAAAAAGGCTGCGGCAAGGAGAAGATGTCCACGTTATTGCCAAGGTCGATCCAAGTCATGCTGGGGAACTTTTTAAGGTCCTTCAAAGCCTCTGTAATTTCCCTCAAGATGGACTTTGTCAGGCGGTTTCCATTGAGAGCCAGAGTAGACAGATGCGGAAGGCCACTGAGGACAGGTAGAAGATGTAAGAACATTTCATCTGTGAGTTCAGTAAAGCAGAGTTCCACATTCTCCACTTCTTCTGAATTGTGCTGAAGATAAAGCATCACACGGTCCAGGTCCTTCATGGTTAGGGGGATGCCAGTCAGATCTAAGGAGCCATCTTGAGGTCTTGCTGATAGAATTGCTTTTAAACTGCAGAAAGAAGAATCAGTTAGTCCAAATGACTCGAAATAATCTGTCAAAATTGTACATTTATGTTCAAAGATGATTAAACCTTTCCTCTACATCAGTGGTTCTCAACCTGTGGGTCGTGACCTCGGCAGGGGTCGAACGACCAAAACACAAAACGCCTAAAGCCTTCGGAGCCGCGATTTTATTGTGTTTTTACTGCAAATCGCATGGTTTGGGGTCACCGCAACATGTGTAACTGTATTGCGGGGTCACAGCATTACAAAGGTTGAGAACCACTGCTCTACATGCAAGTTATTGTTATATCCTGGGTTGGACTGGCCCACCAAAGAATCTGCAGATCCTCCAGTGGGTCCAAGCACTACCACAGTGATAGCCCCAGAGAGCAAGCAGAAGAAAACAGAATTTGAAGGTTGCTGGGTTGAATATTGAATGGTGGGCACCCACTAAAATTTTGGTAGGCTAAAAAGCCGCAGTCCGACACTGTGTATATAAACCTCTTTGCCTATTCTATCCATCAAAGTAATATAAATACAAAAATGCGTTGTGATACACTGCTATAGACCCACCGTTAATATTTCCATCACCTTTTACTCTCCTTATCCCTCTGATTTTGCAAAGAGCATAAAATAAGCGGCAGCCGTGTGTGGGAACACAGGAGAACATAATCCTGTTAAAGCGGAGCTAAGCCAAGTTCATTCCCGTGATAAAAGGTTTATCCATAAAAGATATAAATGGAAAGAAAGACAGAAGGCTCTGTCTCCAGACGTTTACATGGTACCTGATCCCCTCCAAGCATAAAACACCACCAAATATGAAAGTGTCGAGCTTTGTTCACATTCAGCTGTGTACGTCATACGTCAAATACCGACTATGCCAGATAAGCCCCAGCTATTGTCATAGCTTATACCACATGGAGGCTCCAAACACATGCAAATACTAACCGGCACTTATGCTGAACTATTACAGAAGATCTGATATCCTGTTCATACTAGTATTGGTTGGCCATACAAGTGACGCATGGATGGCACAACGCATGCGCAACATCCTGTTGCACCTATTAGGAAGCCCAATTCTCCAAATTGGTGGGGGTCCCATTCTCGTGATGAGTGTTGGTCCCACCAATCAGTTCTCCTATCATCCATCTTCATCCTCCTATAAATGAGTAACATTCCCCTTTAAAACAATCTGAATACTTGGCTTTTTCCAGACTTCTAGTCGCGGTGACAGGTAATCATCCTTTGTGTAGTTGTTATTATCCTGCCGCCTGTTTTCTGGCTCTGTTCGCATTTTATAATTTTTAATGGTTTTGAGTCCTACTGAGCAAAGAACATGAAAAATGATTATCATTATGAGGATAGAAAATGAGCCTTATTACCGGCTCGGTATCTTTTCATAAATCTAGTTCGGTGCTTTTATATTTGGGAATAATCAGCCTCCCCTTTATGTGGATGGCCATGTATAAATATACACAACAATACTGTGTATAAGAGGTCAGGGGGTGAGTATATAGGGCAGCAGTGGTCTATATACATACGTTGTCTCTGCTAGCTGAAAAGGGAGCGTCAATAGCACACACTTAGTATATACTCAATTACGGTCCTTTACTCCGTATACGAGGCTATGATACATGATGGATGAAAATGAGTGGGAGATGATGGAAAAACTATAGAATACCGGAAATTACCACATTGTCAATAATCTGCTGATAGTTCAGTATATCTTATATAAAAGTATTTTAGAGCGATACCCATCCTGCTAACACACTGCTATTAGTGAAGACATATACAATACTGCTTTCCTGTACACAAACATAGCACTGCTATATAATGCACACATACGTACATTACTTTCATATACATACATCCACATCACTGAAAAATATACATACAAACACATTTGTGCACATTACAAATTTATATCACCTGTCAACATTTTTATGAACATAACACACAGCACAAACATGCATACATACACACGACACACTCATAAATACACATTACACACTTGTTCATACATATTAAACACTCATACATACGCTGCAATATCTATACCGGCCTCATCCTCTGTCGATAAGTTATGGATGAGGATGCGCTGATTGTGTCATTGTGCTTCGCTCTGACATTGCTAATGTGAACACTGGTTTATACTTGTTGGCTACTTTGTTTCTGCACTGCACCCATCTGTCTCCTGCAAACTCTGCTCTGGTTCTCATAGAGTTAACCACTGTGATTGACAGAATTCCTCTCCAGATCGGTACTATGGTTTCTCATATAAACTCCTCCTGATTTGTGTTCTTTGCCTGTGCTCCTAATTAGCTTATGTTTCTGATCTCTGTGCTTGTGATTCTGTACTGTGTTTGCTCTGTTTGTTGTGACCCGGCTCTGGATACTATTCTTCTGTGTTTGTTTGTCTTTGTCTCTGTTTGCCCCTTAACTACTAGAGTAAGTTGTGGCAAAAGTCACGGACAGCTGGGAAGGGGATGAGTCTCAAAGGCCCCTGTCTCTGGCTCTGTCTTAGTCTGTTTCCAGACACTGTATAACATAGACATTACACACTTGTACATATACCTTACGCACCCATCCTGTATTTGGTCAAACAGAGCTCCTCTTTACAGTATCTTTTCTTCTCTACTGGTTAATGTATATTAATTTCCCTGACAAGATGTCAGCAGACCAACATTTTTCATTGACCCTTACAACAAACAACAAGACAAAGCTTTTTGTATTTGGCTATGTATTATAGCTATATTTTTGTACTTTATATGAATGGAGCACAAACACTGATAGAAAAAACCCACATACTGTATATGTCCTATTTATGTGCATCATACGAAAAAGTAGAGATTATCTTCAAGAGTTGGATATACAGTAGTAGGAAACTGTAAAAGTGAGGGGTACAGAGTTACTCATTTCGATCTAGTGACTACACAGTTAATTGAATTTGCAGGATAGATTTTCTTCCCTTGTCTCATCCTCCTGTTCTACAAGCTGCATTATGGGAGAAGCCATAAATCTACTAGATGATACCACTCTTCGCTGACAGCTTTCATATGTGATACAAGAAAGAAAATAACACCTAAGAGGGATTTCTTCTATTACGCTTGTGCTATTTCCTGTTGCAAGGAACAGGACAAATTAAAATATACCTCACTGTGAAGCCAGGGTCAAATGAAAGTCTTCCACCAGTTCTAGCACATTCATCAATGGTCCCGGGTGTGGGGGACCAACAAGCTACTTTTATGGAGATGTATGTAGGTCAAGGTTAGCCCAGCTACAACTAGGGAGGACCTCCAAAACGCGTTTAGCCTACAATTAAAAATAGTGCACTTAACTTATGCACTAAGGCTAAACATTTTAAATTATAATATCAGACTATCTAATTCACCGTCTGCACCTCGAAACTTAAAGGACAGTGATGACACACCTTTTAGAGACAGAGTGCCCAAACTACAACTAAAATCCACTAATTACCATGAGGTGCCAACATGGCATTTTAAGCAGTAATTTATTGCTACCTGTTCTTCCACATCTTTCAATCGTATCGGCCCCCTGAGGCAACCAAGAAGGAGGGCAAATTCTGACTCTCTCTCCAGGGACTCTCTGTAGAGGAAGAATGGTGGGTCCAGCAGGATGAGCTCCAAAGATAATGCAGTTCTGCCTACACCTTCTCACTTTTCCCGCAGTTCCAAACAGCCAATGAAGTGTCACTTTAAAATAGCACTGAGAGCAGCATCTCTAAATGCCTGGGACTGCAGGAAGATTTGGTGGATTTGGTCCTATTTGGTGAACTCTGTCCTGGGGCGATGGCTTGTGTGCCCACAGAAATGGCTCTGAGTGCCACCTCTGGCACCTGCACTATAGGTTCGATGTTATAGGACATCTACCATCAACCCCCCACAGTGAAGGGCAGGACGGGGTGGGAATGGTAGTGCAACGTGGGGAGTGAATAAATCATAATACTAGAGCCCCTCAGGCTTACTATAATAATTTTTATAATTTATATTGCCACAACCGTGTGTATCGAGTTATCAATAGGTTCCTCAGGAACTTCTTACTAGGACTACTCTACTCTATAACTGACGGTAGCTGTCCTTTAAAATCTATTAGGAACAGAGAAGATGATATTCAAGGTGATACAATTATTCAACAATCTCAGCACAAATCTACCTAGTATAGAGCTCAAATGAACGACGAAAAGACTGTGCAAAGACAAACTCAATGGAGCACAATTACTAACAATCCCCCTGGAGTTCACAGAAAGTGCATTGTCCAACGATAATGCACTGTGCCGCGATTCACTAAGATCGTGCGCCCAATATCCTGCATGTGTCACTTCCCCGCTCAGGTCCGACAGAGTTCACCATCTTCTCCCTGGTGTATGTAAGTGCTTGATCTTGTGACACAATTTGAATCTTAAATCCCGCCCTCAGTCCGAATCAGTTGGATCGTCCGACTGCACGCCCCCCAATTTGTGTTGCATGTGTCGCAACATGTGAAGAGATTAGACCATATTTTGTAGATGTTGGAAGCTATGTGCAATTTTGATAAGTGAGATATATCTATTGGGCCATACAAATCTTGGGCTCAAAGTAAAGAGACTCATTCATTATCATAAGCAAGCTTAAATAGGATGTGTCACCTGTAAAAATGGCACTAGGAGCTGCTTACTTTAGTAAACAGTTCCTAGTGCTACAACAGATGTAGCAGTTTTAAACTGCTAACGCCATCAGACACTGTCACGCTGCACAATAGAAACGCCGAACTGTGCTGTAAGTGGTCCGGCGTATTCATGAGGGGGAGGTCCAAGGTGCTGCCTCTTCTCCACACCGCCCCACCCACTCACTCCATAGGCCGGTGGTGACTGCTGAGCTTCACCTCCCCTAAACCCGCCCCCTCATGAATACACCGGACCACTTACAGCACGGTTCGGCATTTCTAGTGTACATCGCAGCAGTGTCTGCTAGCGTAATCTGAGGTTTCGGATAACCCTATCATTGTAACACTGCTGCACTGTACCACTAGGAGCTGCTTCCTTTTGGAGCACTTTTGGAGTCCATGGTGTCATCATTATCTCCTCTCTGCCTCTTCCTCCTTCCATCCTTCCTCCTGCAGACATGAGATTTACTTGGAGCATGTGATCAGCTAAAGGCTGCATGAAGGAGGAAGGACAGAGTAAGATCTAGTAGATCAGAGAGAAGATAATGATGATGATTGCAGCCTTGTAACAGACGCCCCAGTGAATTGATGCAGTTTGCTGGCAGGGAGCTTTTATATACTTTTATAAGTGAGTGGAATCAGTTATGTTAAAAGCAAATTGGCAGGAGTTTTAAAAAGGCTATGGGAACCTGGGAAAAACAATGGTTAAAAACATCTGAGATACTGATGACAGGTTCCCTTGAAGCTGCTTGAAATAGTAGACTGTGTGAAAACTGCAATGTTTCAAGACTTTTCTCTTAACAGTTAAAAAAGCTGATAATATTAAATAGTTTTTCTGAAAAAACCCTAATTTTAACTATCATCGTTATTAAGTGGTAGATATCTGAAATGTATATTTTTATACACACAGTGAAGAGTTTATTTCTTCTGTTGTCTCTCATTTTTTCCTAAAATTAATCTCCAATTACAACATCAATAAAATATTTCTAGAATTGATAAACATTGTTACTTAGACATCAAAGATATCCCTAAATTCTCCAAACCCCTCTATGAAGAAGACAATATCTTATTACCCTTGTGACCCCCATGATCCATGAGGAGGCTTCATTACAAACACTCAGTGTTCTAGGGATAATCTCGGCAGCTTTGAAATACACTTCAGGAGTCTCTCTAATTAAAAGACACTCAATTAGAATAATATTGATAAAATGTTTAGGCTGAAATCCAAATATTTCTCTGATGGTGTCTTAAGATGCTGGTTAATGAGGAGCTATCCATGAGGCGCAGTCTCCCCTTTGCTAAATTTGTCAATTTTGAAAAAACATCATCAAAGCAAAACCTGAGATGAAAGCTGCAGGTGAAACCTGAGGAACATCGGACCCTCAACCCTGTACAACCCTGTGGTAGTTAATGGAAAGTAAATGGTTGTGGTTAGAGATGAGGGGACCTGACGTTCAGGGTCGGGCCGCACAACCTGCACATATTTACGGAATGGCAGCCGAACTGACAATCTGGCAGATTGGTCAGAGGGGAAAAAATTATTGACCAGGGTGACCATGTCTGGCCGATCATAGACACAGATAGTTGTAAGGGGCATCAATCTGCTGAACTGCCTGTCCAGCCGGCAGCAATGTGTGCGGGTTGTACGCCTGGACCCCGAACAAGGACGTCAGGTCCACTGATCTCTAGTTGTTGTTAGTACCAGATTATAGGAAGTACCTGCAGAATTTAAAAAATTTTTTGGTACATGAAAAAAATGCTCAAAGGAATCCTGAAGCAGCCCTTCCCCCCGCTCCCAGCTACAGCATTGTGAAGGTCTTAGGTTCACCCTCACTGCAGGGTATTAAACATCCTGAGGCCAGAAGAAGGACAAATAATGCGAAACGATCATCACTTCGAGGTGGAGCAAACCGGATTTTGTCTTCCCTCCCTTTGGGCTGTAAAGTGAATATGGAATTAAGATTGTTCTACTACATGACTTTTGGGAAGTGCCCTCTTTTTCTGTGATTATTCTACATCACCGATGCCGACTGAGGCCACCGACTGCCGATGTAGGTGCCGTGACCCCCTACATATCCGATCCAAATGGCGGTCCTATAGAACTGCAGACCGCTGCAACGCTAGAAGGTGTGGGGTAAAAACAGAAACACACATTTTTTATTATTTAATTTTTTGTTTAACTCGACCCAGCCCAACTTTGAATTGACTAAAACCCTTTTAGTAGAGGAAGAAGAAAAACAGTAACTAATTATACAGGCAGTCCCTATATTATGTACAATGATAGGTTCTTTAGGTTTGTTCTTAAGTTGAATTTGTATGTAAGTTGGAACTGTTGTATTTTATAATTGTAATTCTAGCCAAAAAATTTGGGATATTCAAAATTTTGGGCAGCCAATGGAACAAGGATTATAAATAAAAATTAATTACAGACACCTTGCAGCTGATCATTGGAAGTAAAGTAACATCCAGAGACTTCACCAGAGTTGGCAGAGCGGTCCGTCAGTAACTAGGGGTCGTCTGTAAGTCACCCGACTTACAGACGACCCTTAAGTCCTTAAGTCGAGTCCTTAAGTCGAGGACCGCCTGAACTGTAGTTCATTGTTGACGAAAAATAAACCAAAAAATCCATTAGAATCCATTCTTTATTCCATCTTGGTTCAAAAATAACTCTATTGTTCGAAACGCGTCGCTATGAGGATGCTTTACCATGTTCAAGATTTGTTTCATGTGTATCAAGTGCGTGCAGGTTTTTAACTTCAAAATGGAATAAATGTGGATTGTATGCATGTTGGATTTCTTAGTTTATTTTTCTTCCAGGTGATCATGAGTCTTTGTCTCAACATTAGGGGGAGGTTAGTGCTTTGCTATATGTAGAGTAGTGGTAGTAGCTGCACCTGAGATTGGGTGACAAAAGCTTCACTTTTATGCCTTTGGAGCTTAAAGGGATTGTCTAGAGATTGAAAAACATGCCAAAAAGTGCTCATTTCCTGACCATAGGCGGTGTGAGGTATTGCAATTCATCCCTGTATAGCTTAGCTGCAATTCCAGCACCATGGTCAGGTGTGGCGATCTATTTGGAAGTAAGCAGCCATGTTTTTCAGTGTCCGGACAACCCCTTTAAGAAGGTGTTCCATGACTGACAGCTATCCATAGAAGAGAAGCGTCTCATGAACACTGAAGAACAACCTAGGAATTTATATACTCCCTGGAATGATGTGAAAACATATTAAAAAAAAAACAATCAAAATGGAAAACATTCACAGTAAGATTCTGAATAGGAGACATAACAAGCCTGTCACTCGGCTGTAGGATAATGCAGTCAGTATATATTTAGATTCCATCTCAGGACTGAAACAATCATTTGGACAGTAAATTTATACATAACATGAAATGTGTCAAAATCTGTCAAAACATGGGGCATTTTACATATTCATTCATAATATCACTAAACCTACCGCATGCTGACACGTGAAAGTACTGCCGCAAGTGCTGTGATCTGCTGTGTCACCACTAGGTGTCCTCACTTGCATTAAGTAAAACCTTGTCAAAAAAAATCCCTAAATAAATATAAAAATGGGGGAATTTGTGTCTGTGCAAAAGCAGTAGCTTATTAAGACAAGATAATGGGGCTTATTTACTAAGGGTCACGGATTGCACTTTCCTTTGACTCTTGGCCGGTTTTGGGATTTGCACGGCTTTGACAAGTATTTAACAGGAGTTTGCGCTGGGATTGTGTCGCACGTGATAGGATTGTGGTGCATCTGCAACAGAAATCGGGGCGCATGCCGTGGGACGATCTGACTGATTCGGATTGAGCATGAGATTTAAGATTCAAATTGAGTCGCATACAATGCACTTACATGCACCAGGAAGAAGAAGGTGAACTCGGACCTGAGCGGGGAAGTGACACATGCAGGATATCGGGCGCACGATCTTAGTGAATGACGGCACACTGCATTATCGTCGGACAATGTACTTTTGGTGAACTCCAAGGAACGGGTAAGTAAATGTGCCCCAATATTTTCTATACAGGTGTGTATGTTCCTGTATACTGTCCTATTTTAAATCCACAATATGGTTTATTTTCGCAAGTTTCAACCACAAAAGGGTCCCACTCAGTAACGCGCCCCCAAAACTGGACCATTCTACCCAACCAGTGGACATTTCTCCAGTGTGACCCCAGTCTAATACATCAACAAGGTTCGAGCTGTCATTATACTGGAGATTATAAATAATAATAAATCTTTATATAGCTCCATCATATCCCGCAGCGCTGTACAGATCATGTACAAACAATAACATTACACAGCAATAACGTAGTCAGATAGAACAATTAGAGCGAGGGCCCTGCTCGCCAGAGCTTACAATCTATGATGTGTGCATTCAGATATTATCACTATTTCTTATCAGATTATTCATATTTGCATTACATCCTGCACACAGAAATATATCTAGAACAAACACAGTAATGCTACGGAATAATTGTAACATATCAGACTGCAGGAAGGGTTCAGATAAAGTTCTTATACTACTATGTAATTAGAAACAAAAGGTAGAAGATAGGACCATATGTACAGACCACACCGAGGATCCAGTCCCAGGTGTCCCCGAGACATTGGAGTACGGCTGCCCCTGACCATGTGTAGAAATGATCTGGGGGCAGTTTGTGACTTTTGGAGACTTTTGTTTTATAAAGTCACAAATTCACTACAGACCATACGCCACGTGTATCAATCAATAAAGGAAAACAGGATCCATCTAACTAGCAGGAACGTCAAGGAAAGTCTCAAAAAACATAGGGAAAAAGCCAGACTTAGGAAACATGTGCCCTATTAAGAAGGACTTACAAGTATTCAAGAATATGAAACGGAGACGATCCCAGAAATGGCCATCTTCATATCGCTTGTGTCGGTCACACATATGGATGCAGATGATTGGATTGTCCTCGTTTGACCTCCAGATGTTCTGCAGATGAGAGCAGGAGACCCTCCAGCTCCACACTGTACTGTACAACTTCTAGTAAACTTCGTAGCCCCCTACACATGACCTGGTAACCCTTCCTAAGCGCACAAGAAAGTCCAGGTTAAAATCTGTTTTATCTCTGTTTCCACAAAGCTGATAAACTTAATCCCTGCGCTGTAGGAGACCTCAGGAAAGATGTTAAATGAGGTCAATCTAATTCAGAGCCTGCGAGGCTGGATGGGAGTTGTGCACTGTTTGGTAATCACATCTAGGAGGGGAGACGTTGTGGAGACCTCATCTGGAGACAATAATTGCAGGATGACTTTATCATTGCCCTCCAGTGTCTACTTATGGCTCCTTACAGATTCCTGTGTGTAAACAAACGTCTATAGGAAATGTACAGCATGAAGCCATAAGCAATGTAAGGATAGTTTAGAAAAAGTCTATTCTCACAATAAAGGGTTTGTTAAGCTGTCCTCTATCTACAGGATAAGGGGGGTGATCAGGGATGGTCTGACTGCTGGGACCCTCGACACTAATGGCTATCACTAATGGCTTGACGAGAATGCGTTCTGCTTAACCATTCAGTTTTTAAAGGGGTGGTTGTAGATTTCTTTCAGTCCAACTCATGTTGGTCCTGTCACTCCACCCATTCATCAGAACATGGCGCCTGTTTTCCAGATCACTGAGGGTCCCTACAGTCTGACCCTCACTAATGTAATCACTTGTAATCCACCAACCCATGAATAGGGAATAACTTAAAATCCTGGGACAACGGCTCTAAGGAAGTCTACCAGCAGTTTTGACTGTACGAAGCTGTATACGGTGTGAGGTATCAGCCCTGGAGATCTTTGTATACTGCATTCATATTCCATTATTGTAGCTGGACTATTAGAACTGAGAAGTCTCCAAACACTGCTGAGTTAAGGACTCTCTGCATGGAGCTGCCATCTTAGACCCCTTGCACATGACCGTATAAGGCGCCTGTATGCTAGCTGTGTGAATGGCAGCTAACATATGGCTGCCATAGGAGTGCATTGCGCATGACACGGTATGGTGAGCACACACGTCTGAAATCAAACTGTGCGATCACCGGAAAAAAAGATAGAGCACACTCAATCTTTTGCTATATGTATGGCCTGGGTGTTAAGGAGCATTCAACTCTCCATTCAAACATATGACACACTCAGGTCTCGGTCTGGCCATATCATACATTTGTGTAGAAGGAGCTTTAAAGGGGTTAAAGGGGTCCCCTAGTAATGTTTACAGAAGATAATTTTTAACCCCTTACTTTACAATTTTACTCTTTCTAGTTATATTGCTGTGAAACTTCATGATCCCTCTGTGCTGTGAGATGCTGTGTGCTGACAATGTGTTTAGATTATCAGGGTACAGGGTTTATCTTCACTTTTATTTAGCTTCTGAATATTATATTTGCATCTGACACATAAATAGGGGGATGAGACAGATCAGAGATGAAGAGATCCAGGAGATGGATATAAAACACAATGACCGTCTCAGCGCTGCTCCCTCATCTAATCCATAAAACACACAGTCAGCTCTGCTATAAGGAGGCAGTGTGCAGACAAGAGAAGGTATTCATGAGAAGAATCTGACCTATTTATTTAGTCTGGAAAAGAGACCACTACGAGGGGACATGATTAATTTATATAAATATATGAATGTTCCAAACAAAAAATATAAGTTGTTTCAGATTAAATCAAATCAAAAAGCGAGGGGACACTGTCTCTGTCTGGAGAAATCAAGGTCAATCACCAGAGGCGACAGGGCTTTTTTTACTATGAGAACTGTCAATCTGTGGAATAGCCTGCCTCAGGCACTGGTCACAGCAGGGACAGCAGAGAGCTTCAAGAAGGGTCTAGATGCCTTTTTACACCTAAATAACATTGAAGGTTATGTTATATAGAATTGTTTCCCCTAAATCCCTTCCTCATCCGATCCCTTCTCTTCCTCGGTTGAACTTGATGGACATGTTTCTTTTTTTAACTGTATAAACTATGATACTATGAATACCTATTTAATGAATGATGTAGCAGTCCTCTGGTTGAAGCGGTTGTGGAGCAGTTCATTGCAGAGAGCCAAGTACTTAGCAGTGTGAGGACATATATCAGTGCAGCAAGTCCACCTGTGGGTAAATTTTCCCCTAGTTGTTGGTCAGTGGGAGAAAAAAAAAGGACATCAACACCTTCTCACTCATTTCAAGCCTATAATATGACTTAAACTTAAACTTAATTACATTTACAGTAGTTGTTTAGAGAAGTAATAAAATACAAAAACCCTCATGACTGACATCTCATGTACTTTACTGGCCCTATAAATCGTTTGCCTCTCACGGAAGATGTATCATAAAATAATGTAAGGCCATTACTTTATTAGGCGTCTTGTCTCCTCTTTTACTAGGACTAGTAAAGTGTTACATGAAGATACTAGACCTCTCAATTATATTCTGTTCGGTCACCTATCAGCTCAGTGTGAGAAATGGCGATCAACCAGAGAAACCCGGAATATTTCTCTGGCAGTTTTATTAATCACAGAAACCAAAGAAGTGAAGAGAAAACATTAGCTCACTGTGAAATCTGTCCCCGAGTCCTCATCGATAACTTGGTGGAGGAGGAGTTTTTAGGCCAATTTTTTTATTTTAGTTTGTACCCAGAAGATTTCCCTCAAATCTATGAAAATTAACTATAAGTCCAGGTCACAAATAACTTTATTACTCAAGACATGTTCAGTAGGGTACTCAAACTATTTTCCAAAAGACTGTGCAATCAGTCGCTAATTACCGGTATCCCCACATTAAAGGAAATCTACCACTAGGATGAAGGATTGTAGACAAAGCACACTAACATACTGGTGTGTGTCCCCTCTGGCAGGATCTGCTTTTTTTAAAGCTTCTTAGGCCCGGAGCCTCACAGACTCATCTGCATAATTTTCAAAGTTTTTTTGTGAAAACCAGGGCATAAAAAGCTAAGTGAAGAGCAGATTCTGCCAGAGGGGGCACACACCAGCATGTAAGTGTGCTTAGTTTACAATCCTTCATCCTGGTGGTAGATGTCCTTTAAAATAACACTTTTATTAGGCTTTCATTAAGATACTTTATTTCAATGTAGATGTCCTAAGTGAAATCACACAACAATTATCCTTGCATCTTATGATTAGACTACAATACATTGGGGGTCATTTACTAAGGGTCCGAATCGTTCTTTTTCATTGGGTTTCCCAAAAATTACCGGTCTTCGAAGAGATAATTGTTGGATATGTCTCACCAGAGCTGTATTCACATCTATCTGCTCAGTCCTGCTGAAATATTACAATAAAATGGCTAGTACTGCTTGTACTGTTCTCAGAATATTTTTCGGTGTCTGTGTCTCTTCTATTGTCTCCACCTCTGTCTTCTATGTACACTACAGTTTGCTTTTACTGAAGAGAGATCAGAGCAGTGAATTAAGCAGTTTAGTAGGCAGGAGAGGTCTTTTCCTATGTCTCTCCACTTCTTAGTAAAGACACATCTTTACAGAGCAGTAGACTAAGTTGTTTAGCAGGGGGGATTGGTCTTTTTATGTGTCTCTACTCCTCAATAAAGACAGATCTGAGCAGTAGACTAAGCAGTTTAGCAGGCAGGAGAGGTCTTTTTCTATGTCTCTCTACTACTCAGTAAAGACAGATCGAAGCAGTGGAGTAAGCAGTTTAGCAGGCAGGAGAGGGTCTTTTTCTGTGTATCTCTACTACTCAGTAAAGACAGATCGAAGCAGTGGACTAAGCAGTTTAGTAGGCAGGAGAGGTCTTTTTCTGTGTCTCTCTACTCCTCATTAAAGATAGATCTGAGCAATGGACTAAGCAGTTGAGCAGTAAGGAGAGGTCTTTTCCTGTGTCTCCCTGCTCTTCAGTAAAGACAGATCGAAGCAGTGGACTAAGCAGTGTAGCAGTCAGGAGAGGTATTTCCTGTGTCTCTACTCCTCATTAAAGACAGATCTGAGCAGTGTACTAAGCAGTTTAGCAGTCAGGAGAGGTATTTCCTGTGTCTCTACTCCTCATTAAAGACAGATCTGAGCAGTGTACTAAGCAGTTTAGCAGTCAGGAGAGGTATTTCCTGTGTCTCTACTCCTCATTAAAGACAGATCTGAGCAGTGTACTAAGCAGTTTAGCAGTCAGGAGAGGTCTTTTCCTGTGTATTTCTACTCCTCAGTGAAGACAGATGTTAGCAGTTTAACAGGCAGGAGGAGGCTGATCAGATCACATTCCTATGATAAGATCAGGGGCTTAACTTGAAGGGGTGCAGAGGTTGCGATCGCACCTGGGCACAAGAGGTTTAGGGGGCCCTTATGGTGTCACTTTCCCATAAGAGAAGGCTATTACTATAAACCATACATTATAGTCGGGGGCCTGGCACAGACTTTGCACTGGGGCCCATCAGCTTCAAGTTACGCCACTGGATAAGATAGATCAAAAAGTTTCTTATATTGACCTGAACTTATCAATTACAAAACATTTTACAAAGCGGACCGGCACCGAGAGTGTCAACAAGGACCGAGGTGGGGCCAACATTCGCGCGCGGACGGAATGTGTGGAGTCGGAATCTTAGGGGGGGCATAACCGGGCCATTTTTTCACAAGGTCAATTGGACAGAGGTTGCAGTATTCATTGTCTGTTGTTTAGTTTATATGTTCCACGTGCGGCTATGCAAGCACATCAGCCACCCTCCAGATATTCTCGCGTTACACAAGGGAGATGTAACCATAGACAGTTACCGGGGGTCCAAGCAAGCATGGTGTAATATGAAAGGAAGCACATTACCTTTATTAAGATACAATCATACCCTCCCACACTATATGAATATCTGGCTGCACACTGAATGGGCCACTTACGTTGTCGCCTCATAAGTATAGTGTACCTCTGGCAACAGAAACGCCATTATTGTAAACATTTTGGAAAATAAGTCGCTTAGCATTTGGTAATGGCCATAAACACATCTGATGATTGCCGGCTCAAGATTTGCGTCATCCCCTTTGGATCTGTTTAATATACTGCTTGATTCCTTGTGGAGAGGAAATTCCCAGTTCCATGTTTTTTTCCGGATCAATGATTCTGAAATGATCCTAGCTGTGTAAATTACACATTCGCCAACCACACAGAGGCAAAATATGTGTTCAGCCGGATGAGTTAAACCCCACTTGTAACGTGAGTGTCGCAAGTGAGTTAAACGATTTTGGTGGGTGGTTGAGAGGATGAAAATTAATAAAACAACACTGAAGGAGCCAGAAGTAATTATTTCTGTAGCATCTCCTCCATAGACATGGGCCTGCAGATACATGTTAGAGTAATTAGGAGGATTGACGGGATCCCTCCATTGTGTCTCTGCTTTTATAAATGAGGGTACCATAAACTTGAGTGATATGAAGCTATATTACCCCTGCAACTTAGGGGAGCGTGCTATGTAGGCAAAAATATGTTTCCAAAACTAGTAACAAGTACCAAATTTTTTTATTGTTTCTCTCAGATCAAACATAAGTTAAACAAACAGATATACAAACAGTATGACAAGTTACCAGTGGATAGCAAGCAGAAAAAGCGGCAGTCATACCGGACATAGCATTTGCATGGAGGTTTTAATTGGCTGGTATGTGGATTGTAACAAACTCTTGTAGGCATAGAAGTGCACTCAGTAAAGGCATGAGCAATGCTCATGCCTAAGTACGTCACTAGAGGGTATATAAGTACCAGTCCTTACCGTATAATAGGTTAGTGTGCCAGAGGTCCTGGTGACTGCTTGCCCCCACACGTAACGTTTCGGCTCTAATTGAGCCTTCGTCTGGGGGTGGCGTCTATCCGTGTCACAACGCATGTTTAAGAGAGGATTTAGCCAATGAGATCGTTTGCTCAAGGTATCGGCTAGATCGGGTCACATGACCGCAATGATTTCGCGCCTGCGATTGGATAGTATTCTGTCAGGGTCCGTGTCCTCGCGGCCATGGCGCTCTCTGCGCATCCGTCACCGCACGTACCAGACACTTAGCACATCCACGAACTCAGGTGTTACTAAAGGTTGCGCCAGTCTGTATGTTGTATATTGTAAAGTGACAAGTGCTTTAAAAACATAGACTATGTTCCATAGTAGCTGAGCAGAGTGTAAGTTTTTAACAATTAACTATTATACATGATGTGTTACATTCGATCGGCTAAATCTCATATCATATCACACAACATAATTGTGTCATCATTAGATGTCATCATAAAAAAAAAAAAAAAAAACATACACCTAATTCATTCCATCATCTTTCATTAGAATGATGAAAGTGTAACTATTTACATTGTATTAACCGAACTAGATACCTATCATTTGTTAACGTGATTTGGCTTATAATATCCCTATATTGTGAGTGCATAGTGAAAATGAGCAAAGGAAGTGAGGGAAAGTGAGGGGAGTGACGTGTGAAGGGAAAAAGGTGATGGAAGTGCAAGGGCATGGTGTGGAATGGTGGCTAAGATTCCTATACATTGTTATTATAAATCAAAACAATTATGGAAACGGAATGTGTTATAATACTGTTGATGGGTGGAACCCATCCTCATATTCACAATTAGTAGTAACACACCATGGTTTGTCCATCACAGTATACTCCACAAACCGGTCACAATTGGAAAAGAGTTCTTAATCATAGCCGTATGCCGCCAAACCATTGGCATAAAGTTCTTTAATCTATAGGTGTAGACTTTATCAGCTCCTCAGAACAGATGTGGCCGAAAATATGACAAATGTCTGTCACTTGACATGTGAAAGATCACAAGACTGTTTTACAGAAGAAAAAGGGAATTCAATACACAATAATGTCAAGATTAAAATAAAGTCCTACTATAGTTGGACGCCTAGCATGCCATGGGCGCGTGATGCAAAAATTATAACATGAAGTTATAGGAGGGGATGGTATTGGTGATCATTGGGAGAAGGGGCGAAGCTGATGGTTTCATTCAGGACCCTTAGTAGATAAGTTCCCAGGTCCAGATCCACCTAGTTTCACATTGGGCAGCTTCTTTTTAATGAGCCGCCTCTGATCCCTATGATTTTATCTATCCTCGGACTTTTATAGTCCTGGGTTTAATCATGTTTCGACTTAATGGGCGCTACTGGTTTGCCATCGGGATCGCAAGTGTGGATCGGACGTAGCTTTAATGTCTCCCCATGTGAGGACATTAAAGCTACGTCGATCCACACTCGATCCCGATGGCAAACCAGTAGCCGCCCACTTTAAGTTGAAACATGATTCAAACCCAGGACTACTAAAAGTCCGAGGGATAGATAAAATCATATCCGGGATCAGAGGCGGCTCAATTAAAAAGAAGCTGGCCCAATGTGAAACTAGGTGGATCTGGACCCTGGAGACTATCTATCCTAAGGGTCTGAATGAAACCATCAGCTTCGCCCCTTTCCTCCAATGATTCACCAATACCATCCCCTCCTATAACTTCATGTATATACTTTTCTGCATCACGCTCCCATGGCATGCTAGGCGTCCACTATAGTAGGACTTATTTTAATCTTTGACATTTTATTTGTGTATTGAATTTCCCTTTTTTCTTCTGTAAACAGTCTTTTAGATCTTTACATGTCAAGTGACAGACATTTGTCATATGTTTTCGGCACATCTGGTTCTGAGGAGCTGACAAGTCTACACCTATATGATTAAAGAACTTTATGCCAATGGTTTGGCACGGCATACCTTGATGATTAGAACTCTTTTTCCAATTGTGACCGGTTTGTGAGTATCCTGTTGCATGGAAAAACCCTCCTCATAGATTGTAAGCTCCTGTGACCATTGTACAAGCACTGTCATCTCCTGTGTCCCCTCCTCCTCATAGATTGTAAGCTCCTGTGACCATTTCAGCCACGTGAACGCAGTCGACTGGCAATTAACCTAATCAAACCGTGCTATGTTTTTAAATATCAATATAAAATCAAACTATAGGTATCAGGTTTTCCACACATTCCACATCTCTATTAATGAGACGTATGTAACTAGTATTTGGGGGTACATATTTGTCATAACATGGGAAATTGCACTAGAAGGCATCTCAAGGATACATGCGCAGGTAATTCATGAACTTCTGTTCTCACATCTAGACACTGCATAGTAATCAGCTAGATTATATAGGTCATATTCTGGGCTCTGGATCTTTGTACAATAGTTTGACTGCCATTATAGTAGGTTGAAAAAAAGACACATATTAGAGCGGCCTTTGGGTTTCAGATTAAGCAAAGTAATAGAATCTGAAGACCACCAGTGGATCCTCGGGGCGATCCATTCATGGCAGCCAAGATTTTTTTTTTTTTAACATAAACATATTTATTGTCGTTTTTACAGTTTTTTTTAACAACAGTCATGACACAAAAGGACCAAAGGCAAAAAAAATTACAGCAGGACCGTTTAATGCTTGATTTGTATTCGTACCAAAGGATACGCTCACCAAATCATGCAAGTACTTGCTAGAGAAGTGGTAGGCCAGTTACATCATTCTATTCAAGGGCATTAGGAAAACCACAATGAAAAAGCCCCAAGACAGAACAGCCAAGTATGTTTAAGAGTGATTATGATGGAGAAATAGGTTCATATGTTAGATGAACTCTTCTTCATTTGGATTTACCCATTCTTTAAATTTAGTGAGTTGTATGGTTTTAAACGTGTTGGTAATCCTATAGCTAAATTGCCAATGGTTTAATGTTTCATCTTTGATGAACTGATGTCACAAGTCCATTAAAGTGACAACTCGGTTTTAATGTATAAACATAAAATATCAATGCATTCATCCAGCATTACAGAGAGGACATCAAGTAAGATGAAGACTAATTGTAGAAAAAAAGAGCAACTTTAGATAGGAATTCAGCATTATAGCAGAAAACTCTCTTCTGAGTTGCTTTTCGGAGAGAGAGAGCAGGCTTGTTATAAAATAAATTTCAGGAGCTGAAAAAGTATTAAACACCATTTTTGAGTTGCTTTAACAGAGTACTAGGTGTTAAGAGCTTTATCTGGAGTACGCTGACACTGCAGCCAAACCTATTTTACTTGCACAAGTGCAAGAAAAAATTGTATCTGTATTTCTATAGACAAGGGTCTAGAACTGCAATTAACCGTAAACTGACAAGGGCCATACTAAAACCTAAAGGGATGTTCTTCTCTCTGACATTGGTATGTACCGTATTTCGGACTATAAGGCCGCACAAAAAAAACCTTTGATTTTCTCAGAAATCAAGGTGCGCCTTATAGTCCAGTTGCACTAATATGAAACATACTTAAAGACAACAGTCTGCCTTGAACTATCTGCACAGGTCTGCCACCTGCTGGTCATTCATCCTTATAATACAGGTGATGCCGATTATAATCCGGTGAGCCTTATAATGAACCATAGATGTTTAGCAGGCATTTGATGATGGTGGCGCCTTATAAATCCGTTGCGCTTTATAGCTACCGAAAAATACGGGTACATAAAAGGTGACTTCTCTGCTTCTGGGTTAGGAACTGTAGTTTTCTGACATTTGTATAGGTGAGTCTCCATTGTGAGGTGTGAGATTTATTTTATTATAGATTTTATGACAAGTGCCTATTTAAATCTGGCAGCCCGAAGAATTTTTAAAGTAATCTTCCCCCTTCAGCAGGCAGGATAATTGCTTTTAGGGATATGTAGGGAAATGTCTAAAGCCTTTATATTTTCATCCCATTATACCATTCCAAGATATTTCCAGTTAATCAATGTGCTAGTGCTATATTATAAAGATTGTTACACCTCCCTAGGGATGGTGGCACCGATTGCGAGTCCTTGAACATCTAATAGGTGCTGCGCTAGCCTGGCACCACCCCTGAGGAGGAGAGTCACGTTTCTGGCTCTGTCGAAGCGAGAGTTAGGTAGCAGCATCATTGGATGACGTCGGCCAGCATCCAGAATGAAGACTTCCCATTGTTCCTGATTGGTCCTACCTGTCTGGGATACCTCCCCATGGCGGGGGGCTTCTCATTATATAGTGGGTGTGTGCACACGGCATGCACGGCCTCAATAACTCGGCAGATGTTGCAACTAACGATTATTCTCCAATCAGGTGTATCTGCAAAATCGTCCTAAAGGAACCTACCATTTGATTTGATGCATTATGAAGCATACATACCTAGGATGCTGTAGCTACACTGATGCAGGATCATATCTGGTTAATCCTGAGCTGAGTGGTTTTGCTGATAAAACAGATATAACATTATGATAATGAGCCCGGTGGCTTTTAACTGTCCTGGTGCTTGCTTTGCCATTCTCATAGCAGGAGAGTTTCTCTCTGATTGCATCATCGTCTCCTGCAGTTCTCTTCTTCCGGCCAGACAGACGAATCAATTGCTGCACCATCCCCCAAATGCTGAGTCATTCTCAGGTTGATTAGTGCTTGACTATCATGCCTTACTTTCAGCCATTTGTTCATTCAAGTCCGGAAGCCAGTCGTCCCACTTTCCCAAGGTCCTGAATGGTTAATTGTTTTCAGCAAAACCACTCAATTAGGTGATTAGCAAACATATGATCCTGCATAGTGTAGCTACAGGATTCTCATTGGTATGTTGCTTATAATGCATCAAATCAAATGGAGTGTTCCTTTATATGTATTCATGCCTTTGATGACGCACTGTTGAATTGAGTTGGTGTTAGAAACACGTCAGATCTAGGTATAGATTGGTGGTGCAAAGTACCAATACCACACCCAGTGTGTATTGTGGCGTAAATGATGAATGCGTAGGGTAACGGTAACGGATGGCTCACAAATCAGTGGTGGATGTGTGTTGAAGTGTGTGAAGCTAATGCGGCTATCACTCCCGCATGTCTGAACATACACTTTTTACAATGAACGCAACTAATAAGGGAATAAGGCCTCAAAATTGAGTAAAATATAAATGTTTTCCGAATCAAAACACTACACAATTTTGAGGAGGGAGAATGATATATGATATACACCCCTACTCTTCAGTGTTTGCTGAAAACCCAATTTTTTGTATAAAGGTGCTAATGCCTAAGATGGTCCAGGTTTTAAGGAAAGTTATGAAAAGTACTTTTAAGTGTCTTTATGAGGCAGAATATAATCAATGTGCTAGTGGAGGCAGTTGGAGCACCGACTGTGTGCTCAGCACCTGGAGCACCTGTTCAGGCAAGACAGCAGTTCTATGTGTGCTAAGGACACATTCAGCTGCACAACTGGCTCATAGCATAGGGATTAAATGGGAATTTCTCAGAAACTGGCACAGGAACCGAAATAATGAACTTCATTTTGAGATCACAGAGCACCTTTATCATACACTGCATGTGAAGTGCTCCCCCTCCCGACACCTGGCAGATTAAGGAGGGTCTAAATTACGCTGTGCCAATGGGGCACTTCGCGCTAAGTCTGGTCTGGCATAGATTTGCATCTAGCTGTGTTCCTGACATGAGTTGTCCCACTCCACAGCCAGCCACACACCTATCACCACACCTCACGCCCAAGTGAGGGAGGTGGCATAATGGGACAAGTAAGCACAAAGTCTGGCTTGCGCCAGAACGCGCCTGTTTCAGGATGGGACGGCAGATTTCAGCTGCACAAGCTCTGATAAATCCCCCATGTGCAGTAGTTTACAGCATACTGCCTACCAGAGATCGCAATACGCCTCTACAAGCTGTCTATGACGGATGCAGAGGCTGATTACTCTTCAAAAAAAACACCAAGCGCTAAATACGCTTGGTGATTTCTTGTAAAAGCGCTGGCTTCCGCAGTAGCGATGTGCAGCTGCCGCCTGCTAGTGTGTAAGGAGCAGAGCGGACAGCGGAGCTCAGACAAGAGCAGTCACTGCACACTGTCCCACTCATGCAGAGCAGGCCGGTTCTAGAACAAAGTGGGCCCTGGGCAAAACTAAAGTGGGGCCCCAAAATAAACTATTTATGACCAGTACAGTCAGAAATCAGAAGAGCTCCTTTATTATGGTAAAACAAACTGTAATTTGGAGAATTTTATCAGGAGATAGTAGATGATGGGGATTGATGGACAGGCAAGGGGCTCAGTGGTTAGCACTACAGCCATGCGCGCTGGTCAACATCTGCAAAGAGTTTGTAGTTCTCTCTGTGTCTGCGTGGGTTTCCTCCGGGTCCTCCGGTTTATCCACACTCCAAAAAAAATACTGGTATGTGATTAGATATGTGAGGCCTATGAAAGAAGTGACCGATATTTTGTGAAGCAGACCCTTGCCCCATTTTCAAAATTGCATCAAAGAGTTTATAGACATAGAGCGCCTTCATGCAATTTGATTCGAATGAAACATTTTACAAAAAAAATACGCAAAACATGTGCTCCAAACAGAAATATTTACTTCACATCTCCCAAATGTAATAGATGGACAAGTGTAGGGTTCATGTCCAATATGATATGTTCACACTCAATGAATCCACTAATATCACTAAAAACTGTAATAACTAGATATCTGCTTTTCAGCAAGAAATGTAAGACGTCACAACCTGACAAAATATATCAATAAAACAGAATATAAAAAGTAAAGGCGCCATAAAACAGAATTTGAAAGAGACACCAGATGATGCATTTGGTAATTAACATTCAAAATTTCCTCTAAAATATGTACAAATCCAGAATACTTATAGAAAGAAATCTACTTTCCTAAAACAGTAAGAGTGAGGAGAATCATAAGAACCCACATCCACACAATAACAGATCCCTCCGCACTTCATAAATGAATGCGCACGTCATAACATGGGTGTAAATAATGGAGGATGGTGGAAATAAAAGATTTTTTCCTGAACAGGTGGTGTATTTGGTGTTACATAAACTTGTGAACATGTTCTGGTTGCGGTGTTAATATATAATAGCGACATCAGGCGAAGAGGATCGAATGTTCATCGTTCAGTCAATTTCCCAACAAAAAAAACTATGACAAAATAAAAGGCATAAGAGAGAAAGTGTGTTTTAGATAGTTCTGCATAGAGAAGGGTTAAAAACGTGTATATTTCACAATCTGTGAGGAGCAGCAGCTCCTGTGTACAGCAATTATCCCTGTAACAGGATGGTAAGAATCTGAAGGGGGGGGTGTACGATTCAGTGGAGGCTGTACTTCTGGCTTTGTGACAATAGAACCTCACTCTTTTCCTATGAAGAGAAGAGAGTCTCCTCTTATATATTAATATATATTGTGTTTCAAGTTTTAGGAAAAGGAGATAAATACTGATAAACTGCGTTCGGGAGTGATTTTTATATATAAAAAAAGGCACTGATATTCTCCACTTATAACCTGAATATCTGGATCCATAGCACTAGAAACACAATTCAAGATTCATTGAAAGAAGAGATTCTCCCCTTTCCCCTTTCAGGGGGCATGGGCAATTGCCACCTGTTGCCTACCATAGCGCCGGCCTGCCTGCAGAGACGCTCTTGCTTCTGCGGCAGAGAGGAGCTCAGGGCCCGCCCCCCTTAGCACGGAGCAGTCACTGTCTCCTCCAAGCTGCTCTGTGTCCCTGTCATATCTCATATAGGAGCACAGCGGGGAATCATATTACACTAAAAGGGGCGGGGCAAGCACAAGCAGGAGGACAGGCATGTGACCATTACTGGGGTCTGCTCCTCCTCCCCTCCTGACCCGTCTCTCTAGTTCCAATATATACAGCTGCACATGCGCACTAGCAGACTTGGCAAAGTCTGAGAAAGAGGAGAGAGGAGAAGTGAGGGGGGGTCCTGTGCCTGCTGTGGGGGGGGTCCTGTGTCTGTGTGGTGTTCTCACAGGTTTGTGTGGCGACCTTTCCCAGGGAGTTCAATTGATTAATAGTGGTTACCGTGAGCCTGAAATAAGATGTATTCAATAAGATACAAAAAGTTATGAGTGAAATTACTATGTAATGGGGTGGACTGCATGGGACGACCATCTTACAATGGTCACAAGGCTTCAATCTGAGGTGTGGGGGGGAGGAGGTGAAGTGCTTGTCACTGGTCACAAGAGATTACAATCTATGAGGAGGAGGGACACAGGAGATGACAGGCTGTTTACAATGGTCACAAGAGCTACAATCTGAGGGGAGGACACAGGAGGTGAAAGTGCTTGTCCAAGGTCACAAAGCTTACCAATCTATGATGAGGAGGGGCACAGGAGGTGACAGTGCTGTAACATGGTCACAAGAGCTACAAGATCTTGAGGAGGAGGAGGGGACACAGGAGATGACAGTGCTGTACAATGGTCACAAGAGCTTACAATCTATGAGGAGAGGAGGGGACACAGGAGTGACAGTGCTGTACAATGGTCACAAGAGCTTACAATCTATGAGAGGAGGACACAGGAGATGAAATGCTTGTACAATGGCACAAGAGCTTACAATCTATGAGGAGGGGACACAGGAGATGACAGTGCGTGTACAATGGTCACAAGAGCTTACAATCTATGAGGAGGGAGGACACAGGAGTGACAGAGCTTGTACAATGGCCACAGAGCTTACAATCTATGAGAAGGAGGGGACACGGAGATGGCAGCACTGTACAATGGTCACAGGAGCTTACAATCTATGAGGAGGTGGGCACAGGAGATGACAGTGCTGTACAATGGTGCACAAGAGTTACAATTATGAGGAGGAGGGGACACAGGAGGTGGACATGCTTGTACAATGGTCACAAGAGCTTACATATATGAGGAGGTGGGCACAGGAGGTGACAGGGCTGTTACATGGTCACAGGAGCTTGCAATCTATGAGGAGGATGGGACACAGGAGTGACAATGCTGTACAATGTCACAGAGAGCTTACAATCTATGAGGGGGTGGGCACAGGAGATGGCAGTGCTTGTTACAATGGTCACAGGAGCTTACAATCTATGAGGAGGGTGGGCACAGGAGATGAGCAGTGCTTGTACAATGGTCACAGGAGCTTACAATCTATGAGGAGGAGGGGACACACAGAGATGGACAGTGCTTGTACAAATGCTCACAAGAGCTTACAATCTTAGAGGAGAAGGGACACAGGAGATGACAGTGCTGTTACAATGGTCACAGAGCTTACAATCTATGAGGAGGGGGGCACAGGAGGTGACAGTGCTTGTACAATGCTCACAAGAGCTTACAATCTATGAGGAGGGTGGGCACAGGAGATGGCCGTGCTTGTACAATGGTCACAGGAGTCAATCTAGAGGAGGAGGGGGGACACAGGAGATGCCAGTGCTGTACAATGGTCACAAGGAGCTTACAATCTATGAGGAGGGTGGGCACAGGAGTGGCAGTAGCTTGTACAATGGTCACACAGAGCTTACAATCTATGAGGAGGAGGGGACACAGGAGGTTGACAGTGCTTGTACAATGGACACAAGAGCTTACAATCTATAGGAGGAGGAGGGGACACAGTACGATGACAGTGCTTGTACAATGGTCACAAGGAGCTTACAATCTATGAGGAAGAGGATGGGACACAGGATAGGTGACAGTGCTTGTACAATGGTCACCAGGAGCTTCAATCTATGAGGGGAGGCCAAAGGAGGGGTGACAATGCTTGTACAATGGCACAAGAGCTTACAATCTATGATGAGGGTGGGCACAGGGAGATGACAGTGCTGGTACAATGGTCCACAAGAGCTTACAATCTATGGGAGGAGGAGGGGACAGGAGGATGACAGTGCTGTACATGGTCACAAAGCTTTACAATCTATGGGAGGAGGAGGACACAGGAGGGGACAGAGCTTGTACATGGCCACAAGAGCTACAATCTATGAGGAGGGTGGGCACAGGAGATGACAGTGGCTTGTACAATGGTACAGAGAGCTTACAATCTATTGGGGAGGAGGGGACACAGGAGGTGCAGGCCGTTGTACAATGGCACAGGAGTTACAATCTATGAGAGGAGGGGACAAGGAGATGCAGTGCTTGTACAATGGTCACAGAGCTTACAATATATGAGGAGGGTGGGCACAGGAGGAGACAGTGCTTGTACAATGGTCACAAGAGCTTACAATCTATGAGGAAGGAGGGGACACAGGAGGTGACAGTGCTTGTTACAATGTCACAAGAGCTACAATCTATGATGAAGGGGGCACAGGAGTGTGACAGTGCTTGTACAATGGTCACAGGAGCTTCAATCTATGAGGAGGAGGACACAGGAGGTGACAATGCTTGTACAATGGCTCACAGAGCTTACAATCTATGAGGAGGGGGGGCACAGGAGATGGCAGTTGCTTGTACAATGGTCACAGAGCTTACAATCTATGAGGAGGGGGCACAGGAGAGCAGTGCTTGTCAATGGTCACAGAGCTTACAATCTATGGGAGGAGGGGACACAGGAGATGACAGTGCTTGTAACAATGCTCACAAGAGCTTACAATCTATGAGGAGGAAGGGACACAGGAGGTGACAGTGCTTGTACAATGGTCACAAGAGCTTACAATCTATGAGGAGGGGGGCACAGGAGTGACAGTTGCTGTTACAATGTTCACAAGAGCTTACAATCTATGAGGAGGGGTGTGCACAGGAGATGGCAGTGCGTGTAAAGCACTGCCATCTCCTGTGCCCACCCTCCTCATAGATTGTAAGCTCTTGTGAGCATTGTACAAGCACTGTCACCTCCTGTGCCCCCCTCCTCATAGATTGTAAGCTCTTGTGACCATTGTACAAGCACTGTCATCTCCTGTGTCCCTTCCTCCTCATAGATTGTAAGCTCTTGTGAGCATTGTACAAGCACTGTCATCTCCTGTGTCCCCTCCTCCTCATAGATTGTAAGCTCCTGTGACCATTGTACAAGCACTGCCATCTCCTGTGCCCACCCTCCTCATAGATTGTAAGCTCTTGTGAGCATTGTACAAGCATTGTCACCTCCTGTGTCCTCCTCCTCATAGATTGCAAGCTCCTGTGACCATTGTACAGGCACTGTCACCTCCTGTGCCCCCCTCCTCATAGATTGTAAGCTCTTGTGACCATTGTACAAGCACTGTCACCTCCTGTGTCCCCTCCTCCTCATAGATTGTAAGCTCTTGTGACCATTGTACAAGCACTGTCATCTCCTGTGCCCACCCTCCTCATAGATTGTAAGCTCTTGTGAGCATTGTACAAGCATTGTCACCTCCTGTGTCCTCCTCCTCATAGATTGCAAGCTCCTGTGACCATTGTACAATGTCTTAATGTTACAATCTAGAGGAGGAGGAGGGACCAGAGTGGACAGAGCTGTACAATTGCACAAGAGCTTACAATCATGAGGAGGAGGAAGGACACAGGAAGGTGCACGAGTCTTGTACAATGGGCACAAGAGCTTACAATCTATGAGGAGGAGGGGACACAGGAGCCAGATGACGATGC
>CM033642.1:237419102-237513479 GCA_019512145.1 Engystomops pustulosus | reverse complement strand
ACAAACATGACAGAAATATTTATTTATTTAACTTTCAATTTCATTATGGTTTAAGGATTCGTTCACATTTCGAGTTTCAGAATTTCCCCTCTTCTCCTTCTCATAGATTGTAAGCTCCTGTGACCATTGTCCAAGCACTGTCACCTCCTGTGTCTCCTCCTCCTCATAGATTGTAAGCTCCTGTGACCATTGTACAAGCACTGTCACCTCCTGTGTTTCCTCCTCCTCATAGATTGTAAGCTCCTGTGACCATTGTACAAGCACTGTCACCTCCTGTGTCCCCTCCTCCTCATAGATTGTAAGCTCTTGTGACCATTGTACAAGCCCCGTCACCTCCTGTGTCCCCCTCCTCATAGATTGTAAGCTCCTGTGACCCATGGTGATTACTACTAATTGTGAATATGAGGATGGGTTCCACCCATCAACAGTATTATAAACCATTCCGTTTCCATACTTGTTTTGATTTATAATAATACAATGTATAGTAATCTTAGCACCATTTCCACACCATGCCCTCTGCACTTCCCATCACTTTTTCCCTTCACACGTCACTCCCCTCACTTTCCCTCACTTCCTTTGCTCATTTTCACTATGCACTCACAATATAGGGATATTATAAGCAAATCACGTTTAACAAATATGATCTATCTAGTTTACGGTTAAATACAATGTAAATAGTTACACTTTCATCATTCTAATGAAAGATGATGGAATGAATTAGGTACTGTAATGTTTTTTTATATGACATCTAATGATGACACAATAATGTTTGTTGATATGATATGAGATTTTAGCCGATCAATGGTAACACATCATGAATAATATGTAATTGTTTAAACACTTACACTCTGCTCTAGCTATATGGAACAGTTCTATGTTATTTAAAGCACTTGTCACTTTAACTATACAACATACAGACTGGCGCAAACCTTTTAGTAACTTACCTGAGTTCGTTTCGGATGTTCAAGTTCTCGGTACGTGCGGTGACGGATGCGCGAGACTGCGCATGCGCGAGGAAACGGCACCCTGACAGAACACTATCCAATCGCGCATGCGCGAAATCATTGCGGTCATGTGACCCGCAATCTCGCGATACCTTGAGCAAAACGATCTCATTGGCTAAACTCCTCTTTAAACATGCTTTGTGACCGGATAGACGCCACCCCCAGACGAAGGCTCAATTAGAGCCGAAACGTACGTTGGGGCAGCAGTCATCCCCAGACCTCTGGCACACCTACCCATTATACGGTAAGGACTGGTATTTATATACCCCCTAGTGACGTTCATTAGGCATGAGCATTTGCTATGCCTTTACCTGAGTGCACTTCTATGCCTCAAATAGGTTTACAATCCACATACCAGCCCAATTAACACCTCCATGCAAATTGCTATGTCCGGGTATGACTGCCTCTTTTTCTGCTGCATATCCACTGTGTAAGCTTGTCATACTGTTTTGTATATTCTGTTTGTTTAATTATGGTTTTATCTGAGAAACAATAAAAATTTTGGTACTTTTTATTATTTTTGGAAATCATTTTTGCCTCATAGCACCTCCCCTAATTGCAGGGGTAATATAGGCTTCATATCCGTGTAGCGTTTAGTCTGAAAGACGATCCTGGCTGCTGCATTAAGAATAGATTGTAGTTTAATGAGTGCAAGATGGAGAGGTCAAAATCCATCCTGATAAACCGGGGACATTACTCCTAGATCCAGGCACCGGGACTGTGGTATCTTCTTATATCTGTTATCCATGACCTCCTCCCTTCTGAAATCATCTTTTTCCTTATGAGCCAGAAAGGCTCTGGGTGGCCTTATCAGAGCTGTGTTCTAGCTTCTCGGACTGTTACACTGTCTCCCAACCCATTAGCATGATATAAATGTTAGAGGACGGGAGACAGTGTAGCAGCCTGTGAAGCTACAGATGGGCTCTTGTAATGCCTTCCAGAGCCCTTCTGGCTCATTAGCAGAATTATAAAAGTTGGTTTTAGAAGGAAGGAGACCTTGGATAACAAGGTAAGTAAGTGTCCCTTGTTTATCATGTTTGGTTTTAATGTTTTTTTTGTTTTTTTTTTAAACATTTGGTTGGATGGACCTGCATCCCACCACAGTGAGCTTGGGATGGATTATAGGAAATCCTGGTCCTGCTCTTAGAAGCTTCTATTTTATTATTTCTAGTCTGCTTTTTTTTTAATCTCTGAATTCCATCTTGCTAGTAAGACAGACAGAAACATATCAGTGCAGGCTGCGTAGACTTCTATGGAGAGGGGAGGGGGAGCCAGGTCTCCATCCTCCAGCACAGAGCGGTCTATGGATTCCCAGACAAGGATTGTAGAGGGAAACCTCTACATAATGTCCTATAGAAGCTTTTTGCTGATGGTAACTATAGATGGAGCTGAGGTTGTGCTGTATATCGCTGACACCCGCGGTCTGGGCTGGGGCGACACCCTGATTAGTCATGAGCGACTACTAACCACAGGTCATTGTGGACCCAGCTAAATACAGGGGCGGCCTCTGGTCTGATGCCGTCTGTGCAGAGTGTTATTACTGCCAGCAGCCGGGACGCTCTTTACTCCTATTTCATCGGGACGGAGTTTGGAAATAGTCAGCAAAGTTCAGACATCTATGAGGCTATTAAAGGGGAAGTGCAGCCGTCCTATAGATGATTGACCTCATGGGAAATAGTGGATCCTGAACAGAACCTAAGGAGAGAGATACTAGCATTTCATCACATTTACAGCAATCATTAGATCACAGTGTGTACATGAGGAGCCACAATGAGATGAGATCTTCCGTTTCCAGCAGCTCTTATCACTACATTCGTTATGTCTAGTTTTCTTTCCTCTATGAGCGGACCCTGTGTCCTCCCCCTCCCCTCTCTGCAGACTATTATATTATCTGACACCTCGGCTTGTTTGTCTGGTGTGCAAGATGAAATTCAGCAGAGATTTCAGAGCAGAGAAGGAGGAGGGATAATAGAAGAAGTCCTCTGTTCTGTTATTATATATACACAATGGGGCAGATTTACTTACCTGGTCTGTTCGCGATCCAGCGGCGCGTTCTCTGCGGTGGATTCGGGTCCGGCTGGTTCATTAAGGCAGTTCCTCCGCCGTCCACCAGGTGGCGCTGCTGCGCTGAAGTTCCCCGGAGGCGCACTGGAATGCCCTGAAATTCACCGGCCTATACCTGGTGAAGGTAAGTGTAATTTTCGCAACACATTTTTTTTTTCTTAAATGCGGCGGTTTTTCCGAATCCGTCGGGTTTTTGTTCGGCCACGCTCCCCGATTTCCGTCGCGCGCATGCCAGCGCCGATGCGCCACAATCCGATCGCGTGCGCCAAAATCCCGGGGCAATTCAGGTACAAATCGGGCCCTTAGTAAATGACCCCCAATGTCTTATACTTCCTTGTCCTATTCATTTATGTAAAGACTGTTACAAAGTTAGTGATGATTAAAGTAAATGTAACAGAAGTTCATCATAATGTTCCAATCCCGACTGCCTAAAACGTAAAAATCTATGTGCAGTGAGCTCCCCCTAGAGATGGCTACAGCGTCCCCACACTGCCTTTCCCTCTGCTTTTTTCTTACTGCTGTAGTATTTGACCAGAAGCCTGCTGTAGCTTTTACTTAGTGCATAGGGTGGCAGTAGGTTGTTGAGCACAACAGTGTGAGGAACAACCCCCCCCCCTACCCAGTGCGCTTGGATAAACTACAGTCCTGGAATTTAAATCCATATATCACAGCTCTGCTGCTACTAATAACATACACAATGGTGTGATTACACATCCCTTTAGGGATAATACCTAACAATATCTGCAGAGAGCACGGCAGTGTGAGGACACACCCCCGGTGCACTTGGAGAAGTTACAATCCTGGAAGATAAATCCATACATGCACAAAAGTCTGATTATACATCTTTCCAGCAAAAACAGTGGCTACACGGAGCACAGCAGTGTAAGGACACGCCCCCAGTGCACTTGGAGAAGCTACAATAAAAAGTTTCTTATATTGACCTGAACTTATCAATTACAAAACATTTTCTTCATACAGAAACAAATTCTCTTATAAGAACAATAATAAACAAGTAACAAAATGAGAGAATATTTTTCCTGACTACCATGTCTGTAAAAAATTAGTTCCAATTAACTTAAACTACCGACTAATTATTGTCCTGACAATACGGCCGCATTTAGAACATGTCTGACACGGCGAATCCTTCTTCCTAGACACAGCTAATTTTAGTTTCTACTGAAAGCTGTTTTGATGAATGGTTCTCTGCCCATGTACACAAGAATCCCATCCCCACTTAATTAGTACAAGTAATCCCCTAGCAACCCCGGCATCTAGGACTAGAAAAAAAGATGTTTATCTTTTCACACCTGCTAATGAGACATAAAAATAAAACCTCCAAGCACAATAAGGTGAGATCGGGTGAAATCCAAATGTAACCCGTAACCAGCGCTCAGGGAGCCAATAACGACAGAGTCACATCAATTGTGTACTGAGGTCACCGAGTCATCGGCAAAGAATAATGAATCACCGTTCTGTTACAGAGCTGATTATGTAGACAATATATATTATGGATGGATGTCCAGAACAATGTCACATTTCTCATAAAAGTGTCTGAAACACTGGTGAGGCGGCAGAGGAGGATGGGCATAAACATGTGAGATCAGGTCCCAAAAGTTCTTTATACTGTAAGATAAAGATTCTATGTTGTCAGAGCTGTTTTCAGAACAATCCAAAATAAGAAACTTTAATTCCTTCCCACCAATGCCCTTTTTCTATTTTGCATTTACATTTTTTTGTTCCCAAAGTTTTTTTTTTTCTGTGTACGGAGCTTTATAAGGATTTATTTTCTGCAAAACAAATGAAATTTACTAGTATCTATTCAGTGAATGTGGGGAAAAAAGGCTTTTGTACCATTTTCTGGTGGGCTTTGTTTTTATGGCTAAGGCCCCATTCAAACAAATTTGCAGGCGGATATATGTCCCCATAGATGGCTATGGTGGCCCAGCAGCAGTACCGCACCGTACACGGGAAAAAGATAGAGCATGCTTTATCTTTCCCTGTGTGCATGGCCATGCACGCTGTTTCCCGTGGAGAGGGGAGGGGTGAGCAGAGCTCATCCCCCTCCTCTCCAGCGCGCCTCCTGTATGCTCACCCAGCCACGGATGGGCGATCATATGGGTGTGTGAATGTAGCCTTACACTGTGCCCTCCAAGTGACGCCTCCCCTTCATTCTTTGCGTTGGTGTGATAAAAGATGATACCAAATATATACATAGGTTTTATTAGGTTTTAAAAAATGTTATACCTTTTGTACAAAAATAAATTCCTCATTTTGCGATATTTTGTCCGCCATATTTGTGATGACAATTACATTTATTTCGGGACTGTACGACCTTTTGATCACTTTTATTTTTAAATTTATAGCTGCAAAATGACAAAGAAGTGGCATATTGGACATTTCGGACAATAACCTCACTGCTATACTCCCTTAGCTCATGTCTCCATCAAACATCCCATAAAGATTGTATCTCCCAAGACCTCACTTGTTCCAAATCTCAGTAGTTTCCGTATTATATACTGGCATTTGTTATTCTCTTACTGTAATGTATGTGAACCCCTTACTGATTATACAGCACCATGGAATTAATAGCGCTCAATAAAAATGGACTCTATCTCCCACTAATGCTGGATTCAAAGTATCACTTCTCATTACTGCTCTATAACGTTCCTCAAGCTGCTACAGACAGATAGTAGAGCAGGATCTCCTCTTCTCTATGTATGCTGTGCACAGGAGACATCATAGCATCTGGTCTCCACCTCCTCTGATGAGCTAGGGGAAAACTGACACTTGAAAATGAAGACTTGTAATAAATGCAGGATATGGGCCAGCACGATGGCTTAGTGGTTAGCATTACAGCCTTGCAGCGCTGGGGACCTGGGTTTAAGTCCCAGGGTCAACATCTGCGAAGAGTTTGTATGTTCTCCCCGTGTTTGTGTGGGTTTCCTCCAGGTCCTCTGGTTTCCTCCCACATTCCAAAACATACTGGTAGGTTGATTAGATTGTGAGCCCCATTGGGGACAGGGACTGATTTGACAAATTCTGTGCAGCGCAGCGTAATCTACAGTCATATTTAAGTTATATAAACCTGTTCTAAAAATCTAAAACAATTGTATCTCCCATACTGTGGATTTGACTTCACAACTACAGTGCTAACATTTTCTTCCATTACGTCATATGATCAGCTTAGAAGTGTAAGGTCAATACTGACCATAACCACAATTTAGTTTAGTGTTTGGAGAGGTGACTCCAGGACTGGTGCGGATTGCAACTCTGTGACATATCTTTCACCCAATACGAAAATGCAGTGATGAGAAAGACTCAAGAAAGAACTGTTCAAAGAGTTTAGCTGAATAGAGAGAGAATGAAGCTGAGGCGATGCTCCAGGATGATAAGACATCACAGAAGAGATTCATGCTGTCTTGTAATCATCACGGAGCTGAGAGAGTGAATTATCAGAGATAAGGGCTCCTTATCTTCCGTCCATCTTCTACATTCACACAGCAAAAGAATGTAAAAAGGAACCGAAAATCAAATCATCTTCTTCGAGAAGATTCTATGCCAAAATAGTATAAAGGGGAAAAATCACTTTTAATTTAAATTCCAAGATTTAATATGAGATTGGTAGTAGATCAAATGCCTTATAGATATATTCATCAGCATCCAGAGAACACCATTGTTTAGTGATGATTAAAGGACATTTACCACCAGGATGAATGATTGTAAACCAAGCACACTGACATACTGGTCTGTGCCCCCTCTGGCAGAATATACATTTCTTTAAGCTTTTTATTCCCTTGTTTTTATGAAAAATAAAATTATTTAAAATTATGCAATAGAGTCTAAGGGACTCCAGGCTCCATTAACACCTATGGAGCTGGGAGTTCCTCAGGCTTATTTGCATAATTTAAAAAGCCTTTGTTTTCTAAAAACCAGGGAATAAGATTCTTGAAGGAAACCTACCACCACTGATCTACCTATCAAGGTAGATTGGGTGGTAGGTGCCTCTATTGGATGTGAGACTAGCCCTTTTAAGGGCTAATCCTCACGTCCCCTGTATCTTTTTAAAACTTTAATTGTAGTAATATGCAAATTTTCAAAAGAGGCTACTGGGGCGTGGAGTAGCCGGAGCTGAGGCTACATGATGCAGCTACTCCACGCCCCAGTAGTCTCTTGCGTTCCGCCTACCCTGACATCTTCAGGGCGCAACCCCTCGTAGCTGCTCTTCCTCGTCTGCGAAGCTGGGTCTTGAGCATACCCTGAAGATGTCAGGGTAGGCGGAACGCAAGAGGCTACTGGGGTGTGGAGTAGCTGCGCCATGTAGCCTCAGGTCCGGCTATATTACCCCAATAAAAGTTTTAAAAAGATACATGGGTTGTGAGGATTAGCCCTTAAAAGGGCTATCCTCACTTAATAGGTAGATACGGATCTACGGGGTGGTAGGTTTCCTTTAAGGAAGAGCGGATCCTGCCAGAGGGGGCATAGACCAGTGTGTCAGTGCTCTTAGTTTACAATCCTTCATCCTGGTGGTAGATGTACCCTGGTGGTTTAGGACCACACCAACCATGTTATCCATAACAATGACAGATTCCTTATTATATACTGCTATATATGTGAATTTCCCAACTATGGGACTAATAAAGGATTCTAGATATATGCAAATACGTTTTCCTGGATGGTATAAGGTTGCTTTAATTGGCAAAATATTCATTAGGAGATATGGCACAACCATTGATCAGATATTGATTTAATATCTAAAAGCTAAATTATCATAGTTTTATAAAAGCCCTTTTGAACCCTATATATGTCCATACCATGTCATCACAACATCTCAGGAGTCATGTTACTGAAATATATAGTAACATTCTATTAATGCAGAATATGTATGAAAATCTGTTATCCCCCCTGAAGCCATTGAATTCCCATCTTACAGAGAGAAGTAACTCCCGGCTACTAAGTATATATGAATATCTTTATAGAAATCCTGTCAAGTTTATGTTACCCTCATTTATAAAAGCAGAGACATCAATGGGAGCGGATCCCGTCAATCCTCCTAATTACTCTAACATGTATCTGCAGGCCAATGGTCTATGGAGGAGATGCTACAGAAATAATTACTTCTGGCTCCTTCAGTGTTGTTTTATTAATTTTTCATCCTCTCCAACCCACCCACAAAATCTGTTTACCTCACTTGGCTACACTCACGTTAACAAGTGGGTGTTAAACTCATCTCTCGGCTGAACACTAATTTTGCCTCTTGATGGTTGGCAGAGATGTGTAATTTACACAGCTAGGATCATTTCAGGAATCATTTGATCCGGAAAAAAAATGGAACTGGGAATTTCCTCTCCACAAGGAAGTCAAGCAGTATATTAAACAGATCCAAAGGGGGATGTAGCCAAATTTTAGCAATGCAATCATCAGAGGTGTTTATGTGCCATTACCAAAATGCTAAGCGACTTCCATTTCCAAATGTTTCACAATAATGGCCGTTCTGTTGCCAGAGAGTAACTATACTAATGAGGAGAACAAGTAAGTGGCCATTAGTGAGCCCAGAATATTCATATAATGTGGGAGGGGGTATTGTTATTTAATAAGGGTAATGTTGCTTCCTTTCATATTACACCCTGCTTGATTGGCGGTAATGTATATGGACACCCCCCTGCTAAGGACTAAGTGGAGATGTTTCAGCCACTGGAACATAAAACGAACAATAACAACATGCAACCCTGCAAAACTTGAAAAAATAGTGCCGGTTATGCCCCAACTCACCATTCCCGCAGAATGGCACTCTGGTCATTTGTTGACACTCTGGGCCGGTCCTGTGATATCTTAAGCCATTCAGTGGCTTACAGGACGGCATCTTTAATGCCAAAATATCCCTCTTCTATCCGCTAATGCCATAGCATTTACATGGTTAACTTTTCCAACCTAGCCAGGAGCTTCAACAAAGGACCGAAGGGCTTCACTGCAGGACTGAAGAGCTGGGCGTTCCACTCATGCCACCTTTAACCAAGGCACTCTCATAGGATGCCATCTTTGCCACATGTTTTGCATTACTATGAAGTGGAAACATCTAGGAATAATAAAAGCCCCACCAAGAAAACACACAAAAAAACAACAGATGATAATTATTTTATATAGTGCACACAGATTACGCAGCGCTACACAGAGCTTGCCAAATCAGTCCCTGTCTCCAATGGAGCTCACAATCTAATCAAGCTACCCGTATGTTTTTTGGAGTGTGGGAGGAAACTCACATGAATATGGAGAGAACATACAAACTCTTTGCAGCTGTTGACCCTGGGACTTAAACCAAGGACCCCAGCACTGTTAGGCTGTATTGCTAACCACTGAGCCACCATGCTCACTTTAACAGATGGAATGAAAAATGAATACAGTAAAATGTAATGAAGGAAACAAATTAGTCAACTGTATGATCACATTTGTGACGCCGTTTGGTCCTTTCTGGCATGAATATCTACAAATGTCTGCTGAAAAAGACACCTTTGAGATGTATGCAAAAAATTGCGACCCAATGTAACATCATTAGACCTTACAAATGTTCATGTGTTACATAGTCCCCCTGAAACACTCCAACACTCCTATAAAAGTGGCTGCGTGTGCGCTCGACCCATCTATGGGAAGGGAGTCAGCAGAAAGGAGGGACCTGCATCTGTAATGTATACATGACATATCCTATGGCAGTGATGGCGAACCTTTTAGGGACTGAGTGCCGAAACTACAAGCAAAGGCCACATATTTTTCACAAAGTGCCAAATGCCAATTTAAAGTAACTCACAGGTTTCAAACGTACTGGCGTCTTGAAGATACCAATACAGGAGGAGAAATTCAGACTATTTGCCACCACTGTCCTATGGGTATGTTAGAAATATGAAACATAACAACACCCCTACAAGTGTAGCTGACCCATCCTCATGTCATCCTGCACACAATCCATGCAGCAAAGTTTGCTGACAGATAAGTTTGAGAAAAAAAAACTTGCAACTAAATCACTTCGAAAACGTAATTATTGCTTAAACCTCGGGTTTTATAAAAGGTATCTCATTTCAATTACAGTAAAAGGATCTTTTAAATATCTGAAATTAAATGCGTTATCCAAAAATTAATTTCACACTTGCAGTTTCTCCGCTATAATGACATTTAGTCATTTCCATTTTCGGCAGTAAGTGCAGATATTAGAGCTCATCCTTGGAATTGTTGTACTGACACCAGGTTAACACTTCAGAATGACGGCGCTTAATTCCTGGTGTGTGGATGAACCTCTGGCTACAAACAGAACATTTCCTGGCATCTTCATGCTTCTAGTCAATTAAAATGTATCTTAGTCATCCAAAGGCAAGTGCCAGGTAAAATGATGCCAAATACACTAGACATGTGCATATTGTAGAGAGGCATTGTGCCAGGCAACAATGTAGCTTCACCTAAAATCATGGCCAAAAACTACCTTCATGTATTGTCAATGCTCATGAGGTTCATTACGCAGAGTCCATTAGAGCAGTGTAAGTACCTGAGGCCACACCTATTCCATAACGTAAATCATATACAGAGTCCAACCTGGATAAGACAGGTGTTAGAATGTGATTTAATGGGGTTGTCTAATTTACCAGACTTTCCTGCTCCATGACTTCTGAAATTCTTTGTGCTAAGAGGAGCTTCCATGTTTTAACTTTTGACTTCTTGATTGCTGATCACTTATGTCGACTTTTACTTCACTTTCACTAGAAGAGAAGAGTCTGTAGAATGAAGAAGAGTCTGATGTGAATCTTCCGGATTCTTGCTGCTTGTAAAGGCCAGGTTGGAGCAAAAAAGCAGTCCTGGCACCTAAATCTCACCAGCCTCATACATCCCACGAGCTTCTAGCTCCTTTCCAACAGCAGGATGTACTATCACGCTGTCATGCTCATATGGCGGCGTATGATGAAATCCCCACCATGCAGGACATTACTGGGGGGCTGTGGAGGACATTACTGGGGGGCTGTGGAGGACATTACTGCGGCGGCTGTGGATGACATTACTGCGGGGGCTGTGGAGGACATTACTGGGGGGAGCTCTGGGGAGAATATTGCTGTGGGGTACATTATGAGGGGGGCTGTGGCTTACTTTATTAGAGGGGCTGTGGGGGAAATTATATGCTGGGGCTGTGAGGACATTACTGGGGGGCGTTGTGGAGGACATTACTGGGGGGCACTGTGGACGACATTAATGGGGGCGCTGTGGACGACATTACTGGAGGGGCTGTGGACAACATTACTGGGGGGCACTGTGGATAACATTAATGGGGGCGCTGTGGAGGACATTAATGGGGGCGCTGTGGAGGACATTAATGGGGGCGCTGTGTAGGACATTCCATGGGGCACTGTGGAGGACATTACTGGGGGCACTGTGGAGGACATTACTGGGGGGCTGTGGATGTCATTACTGGGGGCTCTGTGGAGAATATTGCTGTGGGGCACATTATTAGGGGGGCTGTGTGGGAAATTGTATGATGGGGCTGGGAGGAAATAACTGGGGACTGTGGGGACATTACTTACTGAATACCGTGTTTTCCTAGTGTGGGGACTGTGGGGACATTACTTGCTGTGGGGGAAATTACTTATTGAGGGTCAGTGGGGACATTACTTATTTATAGTGTAGGGACACTATTCAGTATGGGGTTATTTTTAGTGGTGTGGGCATAATTTAGTGTGGGGGCTCCTTTCAGTGGGCATAATTAGAAAGGGGCCACTATCAGAGGGCACTATTCAATGCAGGTCACATTGAAGGGGAGTTAGTAGAGGTCACAGGTATTTAGAGTAGGTTGCATTATCACATTTACTGGATGTGTTTCTGTGGTGCTGGGCAATTATTCTTGGGCAATTCAACTTTTGTGCCCCCACATTTTCCAGTGGAATTCCAGCAGGAACCATTCTAGGGTTACCTTGCAGCATAAAGTGCACGGCACAGGGCAGTTTGTGTTGTGGATTTTAGGTGCCCCCCAGTATGGGAAAGATTTATCAAGCTGTCTGAAAGTCAGAATATTTCTAGTTGCCCATGGCAACCAATCACAGCTCAGCTTTAATTTTACCAGTGCTCATGAATATTTTAAAGGGGAGCCATGATTGGTTGCCATGGGTAACTGGAAATATTTTGACTTTCAGACAGCTTGATAAATCTGCCCCTATGTGTTCAACCTGTATGGACATTACCTTAACCCCTTAACGCTGCAGCCCATTTTCATTTTTGCATTTTCATTTTTCTACCTCCCACGTTTAAAATTCTGTAACTTTTTATTTTTCCATGTACAGAGCTGTGTGATGGCTTATTTTTTTCGTAACAAATTACACTTAAAAATGTTGGTATTTAATATTCCATGCCGTGTACTGGGAAGCGGGAAAAAAATTCCAAATGCAGTGAAATTGGTAAAAAAACGCATTTGTGCCGTATTCTTGTGGGCTTGGATTTTACGGATTTCACTATACGCCCAAAATGACATGTCTACTTTATTCTTTGGGTCGGTACGATTACGGGGATACCAAATTTATATAGGTTTTTGTAATGTTTTCATACATTTAAAAAAATTAAAACCTCCTGTACAAAATTTTTTTGGGGGATTTTGCCATCTTTTGGCGCTAATAACTTTTTTATACTTTGGTGTACGGAGCTGTGGGTGGTGTAGTTTTTTTGCGGATTTTGATGATGTTTACAATGTTATCATTTTTAGGACTGTGCAACCTTTTGATCACTTTTTATAGAATTTTTTTTTTTTAACGGCAAAAAAGTGGCATTTTCGACTTTGGGCACGATTTAAACACAGTGGGTTAAACACAGTGAAAAAACGTTATCATATTTTGATAGATTGGGCATTTTCGGAGGTGGCGATACCTAATGTGTTTATGATTTTTACTGTTTATTTATATTTATATCAGTTCTAGGGAAAGGGGGGTGATTTGAGCAAATATCTTAACCTGCTATGGAGAGGGCTCATACCTTTAGGTGTTTCACAAGAATTCAAGCAAAATGGAGGTTTGATTTAGAAAATCTAATCTTTTAACAGGATAATTAATGCACAAAATGTGCCAGAAAGGCCTCAGGTCTATTACATAATATCTGGCTTTGCCCCGTAGTTCAGGACTACTGGAAAGAAATGCAAGGATTCATCCAGAACACAAGCAGCGATCTCATACCCTTCACCCCAATGTCAATGGTATTTCATGCCTTTGACGTAGAGGAACACACAAGTGAACAAGATCTGTCAGTTTCCCCAATTGTAATAATTATTTTTACTGTTGCAAAATGTTGTCTACTTAAATATTAAGATATTGCCAATATGAACTGAACTTATTGTACTCATGAAGAAATATTTAGAGGCAGATCGAATCAGAAAGATGCAAAGATACAAAAACAAAATCTTTTCTCCAGAGATGAAGGAAGTTTATCGTCACACATTTAGGTCAGAGAGAAAAAGAGGCGATAATGACAAAATTTAAACCCACAGAATGGTATATTATAAAGAACAATTGAATGGAACTTCAGGGAAACTTAAGGTTCCAAGGAAAGAGGTTCTTTAGGCCTGTTCTATACACCCCTAAGACACTACACGCTACGGAACTGCTACAGAACTTCAATCATGATGTTCTTTTAAAATCTGTTTAGTCATAAGCTCCAGATGTTTATGTTTTGTTCAAAAAATTAGTTGTATCCTGCTGCTCATATCTGTGGAATGTGTGTGTTATTGTTTCGTTACGAAAATAATAAAATGAAAAAAGAAATTGTAATTATTTTGGAAAACACATTCGTTTTGGCCCAAAAATGACACATTCACAATAGATTAAAAATACTTCAAATATTTCTATGGAAATTTTTTTTGTATTATAAAAATGCTTTTAACTTTATTTTTTACTTTTTAACTGCTTACCAGATTTGGGCTTGAACAAGGGTTCATCTGATCTGATATCCAATTTTGGTATAAAATTTGTTATGTAAAATATTTTTCTGGGACCTGCACCTATCCTGAGATCACAGGACTGTAGACCACCACATAGTGTTAATCTTGAACAGAGCGGTGTACAGACTGACCTTGCCTTTAAGTCAATAGGAGCACTAAAATAGCAGCTCCCATCCACCCAAAACCCGGTGATATCTTTTCATTTTTTATTCTCTGTCAGTATTTTGGTGTATTTATCCTGTGCTTGACACATATCTATGTATTACACGTTATTTTCATTGCATTAGTCATGCACGGGTCCTGCCGGGTCATATAGGGTAGTTGGGTTAGCAACCTTCAGCTCATTTCCTTAGCATCAGACCTATAGGGTTGCCCATAGCAACAAGTGCTTATTGTTTTTGCACACTATACCTTCTTGCTGCTATATTGAGACATAGCACTTCATTGTGCTTTTTAACTGTTTTTACTGTTTTGGTATACACATTGGATGTACATTTGTATTTATATGAATAAAGATTTTTCATTGTCACCACCATTGTGTTTTGCATCAGTACCTATAACACGTCCCCTTTCTTGGCTCAAATGGTATGATTTTTGACGTGTGGTACTCCCATTGGTCTTCCCCTATCTTGTGACAATGTGACATTTTCTATTAATTTGTCATGGGGATGGAGCTCCTTTAAGTTGGATATTATTTGACTCCTGCATCTACCATTAAGTGGCACCTGCCCTACACAGTAGAATATAAACTCCATAGAATTGAATAGGGGCTCTGCTTTGTATTGGGTCCTCGGATGACTATAGAAGTAAATCAAGCAATTGATGCTCTGTACTCCAGAAGCAGGGCACCGACCCCTCTATTAGTAGAGAAAAACAATAATATTGGGTATGCTGTGTAGACTGGGTCCTAGTTCACAGTCTGTAACTGGCTTCCCATATAATATATTATTTTTTTATAATGTATTTTTTATAGCACCGTTTAAGGACCCTTAAGGCTCCTGGGACGCTATAGGTAGACACTTCATGATCCTCTGTGCTATGAAATGTTGTGAGCTGACAATATGCTTAGATTATTCGGGTCCAGCGTTTATCTATACTTTTATTTAGAAAAAGAGAGACGAGACAGATCAGAGATTAGAGATGTTGAGATCCAGGAGATGAATATAACACACAATGACACTCTCAGCTCTTCTAACTCACCTATAACAAAAACAGAGCCAGCTCTGCTACTACCTTCCAAATAAAGACCTTATCTTGTCTGTAGCTAGTAGAGCAAGTCTTTGCACAAGGCGGCTTGGCAACAGGAAGTGCCAATGTCTGAGCTGGTCTTGTAATGCAGGGGGAAGGGGAAATAGGGAGAGAGCACTGCAGTGTGCAGATAGGAGAAGCTATTCATGAGAAAAATCCAACCATAGTCAGAAGATTTATGGTCAGATCCAAGGGCAACCAAAATTGTAAACGCCAGGACTGATAGAGACTCGTTGGGCTTATATCTGTGATATGCTGTATTTTTGTTAATAACAGTGAATTAGAGAATGTGTTATTTTGTTATCCTGAGTAGATTTAAGAATCTTGTCTTCATGGGAATACTCCTTTTATAACTAGTACAGCAAAAGAGGGACGGCCTTCCAGGAACATGAACCAACTAATAATATGTGCAAAGTACAACCATACAGTCTTACTTTACGTCAGATTTAGCATCCAGCATTAGACACAGTGATAAATCTGGTGGAGTGTAAGACTGTCCAGTCTAGCTCTGCACTTACTCTGAGACATTTTTGATAAATCTGGGCGATTGCCGATGTGTAATAAATTTTGCTCAAGTTGCAGTAATCTAAATTCCCACCAAATAGACTTTACAAATTCTTCCCATGTTAGGTTACCATTATGTTATGTAGAACTGAAGTGAAACATGTACATATATACAGTAGGTATTTACATACATATATACATATAGATAATATATAGAAATGAGAATGATAGATAAATAGGGCACACGACAGTACATTGAAGGGAAGGAAATCCTGTACATAATGTATATACGGTAATAGCTAGATAGATAGGTAGATAGATAGATAGATAATAAGTTCAAAATCTATTCTGAGAAGCTACAATTAAATCCTGTAGGCAGAACAGCCTGTGCTCCATGATTAGACTGGGGGCCTGGGATGAGCTGGAAGGTCTCTGGTTATCTTCTGGGAGCCAGCTGGACTTCCTGTCACAATTGGGAATGGTTAGGAATGCGTCCAATCTGCTCTGATTAATATTTCTAGCACATATTTCCTGCAGAGCTGCTCTTCTAAATATTACAATTGCAAAACATTTGTTCTCCCAATGTGAAACAGAAAGCAGGAGATTTCAAAAGTCAGGGAAATAAATATTAAAGAAATGAGTATTACAGTATATTCAGAATCTATGGATATCTATATAACGGCAGCATAGATACAGCATAAAATGCAGCTTAGATATAGCAGTAATGTAAATATAATTGAAGCTTAGATACAGCAGCTCAACTCAATGTAAGGTAGACACCTCTATAATACTGCATGTATCTGCATCAGTTATATCCAGTGACGTCTTCTCTGAGTTGGCTGGAGTCAAAGGAGAACAATGTACCATTTGCACCTGCGTATTTCACTATAGCTTCAGTTACCTGCATATACAAACCTACTGCTATTTCTGACATTAAAGGTGATGTGTTGTACAGGGGCTTGTTGTCCCTATTGTCCTATGGTCAGGGGTGTAACTACAGTGGTAGCAGCCATAGCGGTTGCTATTGGGCCCACAGTGTCAGGGGGCCCCAGCCTCCAACCTGACACACTAAAGAATGGCGAATACATATTGTGCTATCCATTGTACATCTTAATATGTATATAACAGTGAAATCATCTGAAATCATACACAGCTGAGTTGGGAACTCAGATAAGAAATGTTGGGGGAGGAGACAGATGGACTGAGAATCTCTCATCTCTAGTTTCCTGCTGTCTGCTTCCCCCATGTGGTCACTGAAACAGATATGTATCCTCAACCACCCTGGGATAAGAAGACTGCCTGGCGAAGGGAGGGCCCCATTCAGAAGCCTGCTATGGGGCCTAGCCTCTCCTAGTTACATCCCTGCCTATGGTCCACCACTGAAAAAATGTATAGCTTCCAGTGACTGCATGACAATTTTCAGAACAGAACAATATTCAAACATTATCAGGACTGTTTCCCCTAAATCTTGAGATGCTTTGATATTCCTAGTTAATGAGGGGGAAAAAATCAATAGTAGCCTTTTTTTATTCCGATATTAGACATTTAGTAGAGATAAGCAGACTTGATGTTTCCAATTTGGTTTTCACACTCAGATCACACTAATCCGACAAATTTACCCCCCTAGCAACTACCCATGGCTATGATTGGCTAGTCATGGCTAGTAGCCAGGGGCATCAATTTGCCGGATTGGCTATTTGGCCACCAATCCAGCAACATGTCCAAGTCGCGCAAGCTGAATCCCAACCCCAAACAGAAACAGGAGGTCCACTCATTTCTGAGTGTTGGACCTTAACCAGTCTTATATTTTGATCTCTTCAAATAAGGGTAAAAGACGGGTAGTTCATATGCATTAAAACATAACTTTTATTATTTCTGATAAAATGGAGTATAATTACTTCCAAAATGAATAGTGTCACGTGTGAGTATAACATGTAGTAGTCATATTCTTGATCAGCTTTCCTCTGAATTTTACTCTAAAACCCCATTAATCCTAAAAATATGTTTATTTTTCATTCATGAACCTCAACAAATCCAACACAATAAGATACAAAACAGCTACATCTCATTATTACTCCTAATATTATTATCAGTATCTTCTCATTCCTTATATATTTATTTACTATGCCCCAATCATATCCACATGTGTAAAGGAGTGAAAAAACTAATTTTTTGAGGCTACTCCTAGTTGCTTGATATAATTCATGAGTTACAAGCATCTCAATTTTTGCTGACAGTTCTTTGAGTGGTCTCCTGGCTAAGGTCATCTATAGGGAGCAAGGTCAGATGCAGCTTACAGTGTGGCCCGCGACGGCATCACTTCAAACAAAACAATACTGACAGCTCTCATATTACCTGCTATATGTATTCTAAGTAGCCTGTCCCTGCATCTCCACATATTATCTCTCTGGATAAAGCGGCTCTTTCACAACAATGGCTCAACAAATGATAATGTGAAAAGCACAACGATACAAGATTCTGCATTTTTAGAATTTTTCATATTCCAATCTTAAATCTGCCTCCTTCCACTAGTAAAATCGTTCCCCAAACCTTTTCTACCTTTGTCTAGGTTGACTCCGCCCACTGACAAAAGTAGGAGGTGTGGTTCACTGGTAGCCTGGAGAAAACATGACTCTTCTATTCAGAAGTTGACTCTTGTCTACTCATTTGCATATGAGAACAGCTGTAATTAAGGTACAGTGCCTAAGTGGCAGATAATTTTAGGTGATACCAAGAGGACGGGTAAAATTCTGGGGACAGATCTTCTTTAAGGTCCCTGCCTAAATTCCCCTGCTCACACAGCTACACATAGCCCCAAATAGGGTAACCTCCCAGAAGAGTATGTCTGCCCCTTTCTAAACTGTGACTAATTATCCACCATATCTCCAGTGACAAACACAAATCTGATAGATATGAATAGGAATCCAAAAATAAATACGTTTACAAGAGAGGAAATGATCAAACAGTAAAAAGCTAACAAAAAAAAATCACAAAAATCTTAATACTGCATGTAACTATACAGTGAAATAAACAGATATATCGCTGGTATTGTAGAACTAAGGAAATATTGAAGATGTGCAGAAATTCTGCCATGAAACATGCAATTTCATAAATTCATTTTTTTAACACCATTTCAGTTGTCTTTTATGCTGCTCCTGTAAAATTTGTGATTATATCGCTTGGCTTAACACACCGGCAACTCTTACTGTTCTGAATGGCTACGTAAACAAGTCGGTTTTTATAAATGCATGCTCACACAAGGCAGAATCTGCAGCGCAAGCAGAAGCTGTGTAAATGGGCATTTTAAATAAGCTTACCTAGTTTTCTGGAGAAATAGGCTGCACACCTTCCAGCTGGTTTGTAAAAGAAACTAACAAAAAAAAAACCCACTCCCTTAACCCTGTAATGACAGTCCTAATATAGGTCTCATAGTGGTCAGTCCAGGAATCGAATATGGATGCACCCCCACAATCACCAGAATGGGGGTCTCTTCTATTCTCGTGACATGGGCACACTGCCACCACATGAAAGGGAGTGTACCACCCCCAAAAAGATTATATTCTGTAGGCAGCAGAGGTCGCACTAACATTTTTCCAGAAGGGTATAATACTCCTCTCACCATTTTTGAGGAGTATTTTTAGCTGAGGAAGAGTATGAAATTTTCAGTTAATAGAAATATATAACTCCAAGTTGTATAAATTGTTAATAGCCAGCCCCAAACCCCCTACCTCGCCACACTGAGCAGGCTGGGGCTGCCGCCTGTAAATTTATTTCATTTATTTTTGGGGGGTTGAGGGCATAACACTTTTTTTTACACGGTTTATTTTTTACTAGATAGTCCTTCCCAAAAACATAAGCCTTCTGACCAATGCACTTGCGTTCACTAACTAGCAAGATGTGTTTGGCCGCGATAAAGTTGGCCGCACAAGTGTTTTGGTTCAGGGAGGATTTTTTTCAATACAATGTGAAAACATTGGGGTCTTTGGGGTATTTATTTATTTTATCTCTTACTTGAAATGCCTGGATCATTGTACAAGGACTGTCATCTCCTGTGTCGTCCTCCTCATAGATTGTAAGCTCTTGTGACCATTGAACAAGCAGTGTCATCTCCTGTGTCCCCCTCCTCATAGATTGTAAGCTCTTGTGACCATTGTACAAGCACTGTCACCTCCTGTGTCCCATCCTCCTCCTCATAGATTGTAAGCTCTTGTGGCCATTGTACAAGCACTGTCACCTCCTGTGTCCCATCCTCCTTCTCATAGATTGTAAGCTCTTGTGACCATTGTACAAGCACTGTCATCTTCAGCCACCGTGAAGCAGTACGACTAGCAATTAACCTAATCAAACCGTGCTATGTTTTTAAAATATCAATATAAAATCAACTATAGGTATCAGGTTTTCCACACATTTCCCACATCCTCTATTAATGGACGTTGTAACTAGTATTTGGGGGTACATATCTTGTCATAACATGGAAATTGCACTAGAAGGCATCTCAAGGATACAGCAGCAGGTAATTCATGAACTTCTGTTCTCACATGACACTGCATAGTAATAGCTAGATTATATAGGTCATATTCTGGGCTCTGGATCTTGTACAATAGTTTGGAACTGCCATTATAGTAGGTTGAAAAAAGACCACATATTAGAGCGGCCTCTTGGTGTTTCAGATTTAAGCAAAGTATAGAATCTGAAGACCACCAGTGGATCCTCGGGGCGATCATCATGGCAGCCAAGATTTTTTTTTTTTTAAGTCATAAACATTTTATTGTGTTTTTACAGTTTTTTTAAACAACAGTATGACAAAAAGGACCAAAGCAAAAAAAATTACAGCAGACCGTTTAATGCTTGTTTGTATTCGTACCAAAGGAACGCTCATCCAAATCATGCAAGTACTTGCTAGAGAAGTGGTTAGGCCATTACATCATTACTAATTCAGAGGAGCATTAGGAAAAGACGCACAATTGAAAAAGCCCAAGACAGAAAGCCCAAGATGTTTAAGACGTGATTATGATGGGAAATAGGTTCATGTATGATAGCATGAACTCTTCTTCATTTGGATTTACCACATTCCTTTAAATTTAGCGAGTTGTTATGGTTTTAACGTGTGTAATTCCTATAGCTAAATTGCCAATGCGTTATAACGTTTCATCTTGATGAACTGATGTCACAAGGTCCATTTAAAGTGACAACGGTTTTAATTGTATAAACATAAAATGTATCAATGCATTCATCCAGATTACAGAGAGGACATCAAGTAAGATGAAGACTAATTGTAGAAAAAGAGTCAACTTTCAGATAGAATCAGCTGATAGCGAAAACTCTCTTCTGGAGTTGCTTTCGGAGAGAGCCAGCGGCTTGTTATAAAATAAATTTCAGGAGCTGAAAAAGTATTAAACACCATTTTTGAGTTCTTTAACAGAGTACTAGGTGTTAAGAGCTTTATCTGGAGTCACGCTTGACAGCTGGCAGCCAAACTATTTACTTGCACAAGTGCAAGAAAAATGTATCGTATTTCTATAGACAAGGGTCTAGAACTGCAATAACCTAAACTGACAAGGGCCATACTAAAACCTAAATGGGATGTTCTTCTCTCTGACATTGGTATGTACCGATTTTCGGACTATAGGCGACAAAAAAAATCCTTTGATTTTCTCAGAAATCAAAGGTGCGCCTTATAGTCCAGTGCCAACTTAATATGAACCATACTTAAAGACAACAGCTCTGCCTTGAACTCTGCACAGGTCTGCCACATGTGGTCATTCACCTTATAATCAGGTGAGCGATTATAATCCGGTGACGCCTTATAATGAATCATAGATGTTTAGCAGGCATTGATGATGGTGCGCCTTATAATCCGTGCGCTTTATAGCAGAAAAATACGGGTACATAAATAGTGACTTCTCTGCTTTGGTTAGGAACTAGTTTTCTGCATTTGTATAAGGTGAGTCTCCATTGTGAGTTGAGATTTATTTTATTTAGATTTTATGACAAGTGCCTATTTAATCTGGCAGCCCGGAAGAAATTTTAAAAGTAATCTTCCCCTTCAGCAGGCAGGATAATTTGCTTTTAGGGATAGTGTAGGGAAATGTCTAAAATGCCTTTATTATTTTCAATCCCATTATACCATTCCAAGATATTTCCAGTTTAATCAAATGTGCTAGTGCTATATTATAAAGATTTACACCTCCCTAGGGACGGTGGCACCGATTGCGAGTCCTTGAAACTAATAGGTAGACCGCTAGCCTGGCACCACCCCTGAGGAGGAGAGTCACGTTTCTGGCTCTGTCGAAGCGAGAGTTAGGTAGCAGCATCATTGGATGACGTCGGCCAGCATCCAGAATGAAGACTCTCCCATTGTTCCTGATTGGTCCTACCTGTCTGGGATACCTCCCCATGGCGGGGGGCTTCTCATTATATAGTGGGTGTGTGCACACGGCATGCACGGCCTCAATAACTCGGCAGATGTTGCAACTAACGATTATTCTCCAATCAGGTGTATCTGCAAAATCGTCCTAAAGGTAACCTACCATTTGATTTGATGCATTATGAAGCATACATACCTAGGATGCTGTAGCTACACTGATGCAGGATCATATCTGGTTAATCCTGAGCTGAGTGGTTTTGCTGATAAAACAGATATAACATTATGATAATGAGCCCGGTGGCTTTTAACTGTCCTGGTGCTTGCTTTGCCATTCTCATAGCAGGAGAGTTTCTCTCTGATTGCATCATCGTCTCCTGCAGTTCTCTTCTTCCGGCCAGACAGACGAATCAATTGCTGCACCATCCCCCAAATGCTGAGTCACTTCTCAGGTTGATTAGTGCTGACTAGTCATGCCTTACTTTCAGCCATTTGTTCATTCAAGTCCGGAAGCCAGTCGTCCCACTTTCCCAAGGTCCTGAATGGTTAATTGTTTTCAGCAAAACCACTCAATTAGGTGATTAGCAAACATATGATCCTGCATAGTGTAGCTACAGGATTCTCATTGGTATGTTGCTTATAATGCATCAAATCAAATGGAGTGTTCCTTTATATGTATTCAGCCTTTGATGACGCACTGTTGAATTGAGTTGGTGTTAGAAACACGTCAGATCTAGGTATAGATTGGTGGTGCAAAGTACCAATACCACACCCAGTGTGTATTGTGGCGTAAATGATGAATGCGTAGGGTAACGGTAACGGATGGCTCACAAATCAGTGGTGGATGTGTGTTGAAGTGTGTGAAGCTAATGCGGCTATCACTCCCGCATGTCTGAACATACACTTTTTACAATGAACGCAACTAATAAGGGAATAAGGCCTCAAAATTGAGTAAAATATAAATGTTTTCACGAATCAAAACACTACACAATTTTGAGGAGGGAGAATGATATATGATATACACCCCTACTCTTCAGTGTTTGCTGAAAACCCAATTTTTGTATAAAGGTGCTAATGCCTAAGATGGTCCAGGTTTTAAGGAAAGTTATAAAAAGTACTTTTAAGTGTCTTTATGAGGCAGAATATAATCAATGTGCTAGTGGAGGCAGTTGGAGCACCGACTGTGTGCTCAGCACCTGGAGCACCTGTTCAGGCAAGACAGCAGTTCTAGGTGTGCTAAGGACACATTCAGCTGCACAACTGGCTCATAGCATAGGGATTAAATGGGAATTTCTCAGAAACTGGCACAGGAACCGAAATAATGAACTTCATTTTGAGATCACAGAGCACCTTTATCATACACTGCATGTGAAGTGCTCCCCCTCCCGACACCTGGCAGATTAAGGAGGGTCTAAATTACGCTGTGCCAATGGGGCACTTCGCGCTAAGTCTGGTCTGGCATAGATTTGCATCTAGCCTGTGTTCCTGACATGAGTTGTCCCACTCCACAGCCAGCCACACACCTATCACCACACCTCACGCCCAAGTGAGGGAGGTGGCATAATGGGACAAGTAAGCACAAAGTCTGGCTTGCGCCAGAACGCGCCTGTTTCAGGATGGGACGGCAGATTTCAGCTGCACAAGCTCTGATAAATCCCCCATGTGCAGTAGTTTACAGCATACTGCCTACCAGAGATCGCAATACGCCTCTACAAGCGGTCTATGACGGATGCAGAGGCTGATTACTCTTCAAAAAAAACACCAAGCGATAAATACGCTTGGTGATTTCTTGTAAAAGCGCTGGCTTCCGCAGTAGCGATGTGCAGCTGCCGCCTGCTAGTGTGTAAGGAGCAGAGCGGACAGCGGAGCTCAGACAAGAGCAGTCACTGCACACTGTCCCACTCATGCAGAGCAGGCCGGTTCTAGAACAAAGTGGGCCCTGGGCAAAACTAAAGTGGGGCCCCAAAATAAACTATTTATGACCAGTACAGTCAGAAATCAGAAGAGCTCCTTTATTATGGTAAAACAAACTGTAATTTGGAGAATTTTATCGGAGATAGTAGATGATGGGGATTGATGGACAGGCAAGGGGCTCAGTGGTTAGCACTACAGCCATGCGCGCTGGTCAACATCTGCAAAGAGTTTGTAGTTCTCTCTGTGTCTGCGTGGGTTTCCTCCGGGTCCTCCGGTTTATCCACACTCCAAAAAAAATACTGGTATGTGATTAGAATGTGAGGCCTATGAAAGAAGTGACCGATATTTTGTGAAGCAGACCCTTGCCCCATTTTCAAAATTGCATCAAAGAGTTTATAGACATAGAGCGCCTTCATGCAATTTGATTCGAATGAAACATTTTACAAAAAAAATACGCAAAACATGTGCTCCAAACAGAAATATTTACTTCACATCTCCCAAATGTAATAGATGGACAAGTGTAGGGTTCATGTCCAATATGATATGTTCACACTAAATGAATCCACTAATATCACTAAAAACTGTAAGAACTAGATATCTGCTTTTCAGCAAGAAATGTAAGACGTCACAACCTGACAAAATATATCAATAAAACAGAATATAAAAAGTAAAGGCGCCATAAAACAGAATTTGAAAGAGACACCAGATGATGCATTTGGTAATTAACATTCAAAATTTCCTCTAAAATATGTACAAATCCAGAATACTTATAGAAAGAAATCTACTTTCCTAAAACAGTAAGAGTGAGGAGAATCATAAGAACCCACATCCACACAATAACAGATCCCTCCGCACTTCATAAATGAATGCGCACGTCATAACATGGGTGTAAATAATGGAGGATGGTGGAAATAAAAGATTTTTTCCTGAACAGGTGGTGTATTTGGTGTTACATAAACTTGTGAACATGTTCTGGTTGCGGTGTTAATATATAATAGCGACATCAGGCGAAGAGGATCGAATGTTCATCGTTCAGTCAATTTCCCAACAAAAAAAACTATCACAAAATAAAAGGCATAAGAGAGAAAGTGTGTTTTAGATAGTTCTGCATAGAGAAGGGTTAAAAACGTGTATATTTCATAATCTGTGAGGAGCAGCAGCTCCTGTGTACAGCAATTTCCCTGTAACATGATGGTAAGAATCTGAAGGGGGGGGTGTACGATTCAGTGGAGGCTGTACTTCTGGCTTTGTGACAATAGAACCTCACTCTTTTCCTATGAAGAGAAGAGAGTCTCCTCTTATATATTAATAATATATTGTGTTTCAAGTTTTAGGAAAAGGAGATAAATACTGATAAACTGCGTTCGGGAGTGATTTTTATATATAAAAAAAGGCACTGATATTCTCCACTTATAACCTGAATATCTGGATCCATAGCACTAGAAACACAATTCAAGATTCATTGAAAGAAGAGATTCTCCCCTTTCCCCTTTCAGGGGGCATGGGCAATTGCCACCTGTTGCCTACCATAGCGCCGGCCTGCTGCAGAGACGCTCTTGCTTCTGCGGCAGAGAGGAGCTCAGGGCCCGCCCCCCTTAGCACGGAGCAGTCACTGTCTCCTCCAAGCTGCTCTGTGTCCCTGTCATATCTCATATAGGAGCACAGCGGGGAATCATATTACACTAAAAGGGGCGGGGCAAGCACAAGCAGGAGGACAGGCATGTGACCATTACTGGGGTCTGCTCCTCCTCCCCTCCTGACCCGTCTCTCTAGTTCCAATATATACAGCTGCACATGCGCACTAGCAGACTTGGCAAAGTCTGAGAAAGAGGAGAGTGGAGAAGTGAGGGGGGGTCCTGTGCCTGCTGTGGGGGGGGTCCTGTGTCTGTGTGGTGTTCTCACAGGTTTGTGTGGCGACCTATTCCCAGGGAGTTCAATTGATTAATAGTGGTTACCTGAGCCTGAATAAGATGTATTCAATAAGTACAAAATAGTTATGAGTGAAATTTATGCATGGGTGGACTGCATGGGACGCCATCTTACAATGGTCACAAGCAGCTTCAATCGAGGTGTGGGGGGGAGGAGGTGAAAGGTGCTTGTCCAATGGTCACAAGAGATTACAATCTATGAGGAGGAAACAGGAGATGACAGGCTTTTACAATGGTCACAAGAGCTGACAATCTGAGGGGAGGGACACAGGAGGTGAAAGTGCTTGTCCAAGGTCAAAAGAGCTTACAATCTATGATGAGGAGGGGACACAGGAGGTGACAGTGCTGTACCATGGTCACAAGAGCTACAAATATGAGGAGGAGGAGGGGACACAGGAGATGACAGTGCTGTACAATGGTCACAGAGCTTACAATCTATGAGGAGAGGAGGGGGACACAGGAGATGACAGTGCTTGTACAATGGTCACAAGAGCTTACAATCTATGAGGAGGAGGACACAGGAGATGAAGTGCTTGTACAATGGCACAAGAGCTTACAATCTATGGAGGAGGGGACACAGAGATGACAGTGCTGTACAATGGTCACAAGAGTTACAATCTATGAGGAGGAGGACACAGGAGGTGACAGAGCTTGTACAATGGCCACAGAGCTTACAATCTATGAGAAGGGGGGACACCGGAGATGGCAGCACTGTACAATGGTCACAGGAGACTTACAATCTAGAGGAGGTGGGCACAGGAGATGACAGTGCTGTACAATGGTCACAAGAGTTACAATTATGAGGAGGAGGGGACACAGGAGGTGACATTGCTTGTACAATGGTCACAAGAGCTTACATATATGAGGAGGGGGCACAGGAGGTGACAGGGCTGTTACATGGTCACAGGAGCTGCAATCTATGAGGAGGATGGGACACAGGAGTGACAATGCTGTACAATGCTCACAAGAGCTTACAATCTATGAGGGGGTGGGCACAGGAGATGGCAGTCTTGTACAATGGTCACAGGAGCTTACAATCTATGAGGAGGGTGGGCACAGGAGATGACAGTGCTTGTACAATGGTCACAGGAGCTTACAATCTATGAGGAGGAGGGGACAAAGGAGATGACAGTGCTTGTACAAATGGCTCACAAGAGCTTACAATCTTATGAGGAGAGGGACACAGGAGATGACAGTGCTGTTACAATGGTCACAGAGCCTTACAATCTATGAGGAGGGGGGCACAGGAGGTGACAGTGCTTGTACAATGCTCACAAGAGCTTACAATCTATGAGGAGGGTGGGCAGGAGATGGCACGTGCTTGTACAATGGTCACAGGAGATCACATCTATGAGGAGGAGGGACACAGGAGATGACGCAGTGCTTGTACAATGGTCACAGAGCTTACAATCTATGAGGAGGGTGGGGCACAGGAGTGGCATGCTTGTACAATGGTCAACAGAGCTTACAATCTATGAGGAGGAGGGACACAGGAGGTTGACAGTGCTTGTACATGTCACAAGAGCTTACAATCTATGAGGAGGAGGAGGGGACACAGTAGATGACAGTGCTTGTACAATGGTCACAGAGCTTACAATCTATGAGGAGAGGATGGGACACAGGAAGGTGACAGTGCTTGTACAATGGTCACAGGAGCTTCAATCTATGAGGAGGAGGACCAAGGAGGGGTGACAGATGCTTGTACAATGCTACAAGAGCTTACAATCTATGAGAGGGTGGGCACAGGAGATGACAGTGCTGTACAATGGTCACAAGAGCTTCACAATCTAGGGAGGAGGAGGGGACCAGGAGATGACAGTGCTTGTACAATGGTCACAAGAGCTTACAATCTATGAGGAGGAGGAGGACACAGGAGGGGACAGTGCTTGTACAATGGTCACAAGAGCTTACAATCTATGAGGAGGAGGGGGACACAGGAGATGACAGTGGCTTGTACAATGGTCACAAGAGCTTACAATCTATGGGAGGAGGGGACACAGGAGGTGACAGAGCGTGTACAATGGCACAAGGAGTTACAATCTATGAGAAGGAGGGGACAAGGAGATGGCAGCACTGTACAATGGTCACAGAGCTTACAATATAGAGGAGGGTGGGCACAGGAGGAGACAGTGCTTGTACAATGGTCACAAGAGCTTACAATCTATGAGGAGGAGGGGACACAGGAGGTGACAGTGCTTGTACAATGTCACAAGAGCTTACAATCTATGATGAGAGGGGGCACAGGAGGTGACAGTGCTGTCTGTACAATGGTCACAGGAGCTTGCAATCTATGAGGAGGAGGACACAGGAGGTGACAATGCTTGTACAATGCTCACAAGAGCTTACAATCTATGAGGAGGGTGGGCACAGGAGATGGCAGTTGCTTGTACAAAATGGTCACAGGAGCTTACAATCTATGAGGAGGGTGGCACAGGAGAGGCAGTGCTTGTCAATGGTCACAGGGCTTACAATCTATGGGAGGAGGGGACACAGGAGATGACAGTGCTTGTACAATGCTCACAGAGAGCTTACAATTATGAGGAGGAAGGGACACAGGAGGATGACAGTGCTTGTACAATGGTCACAAGAGCTTACAATCTAGAGGAGGGGGGCACAGGAGGTGACAGTGCTGTACAATGTCACAAGGCTTACAATCTATGAGGAGGGGGGCACAGGAGATGGCAGTGCTGTACAATGGTCACAGGAGTTACAATCTAGGAGGAGAGGGGAACAGGAGAGGAAAGTGCTTGTACAATGGTCACAGCGAGCTTACAATCTATGAGGAGGGGGGGCACAGGAGATGGCAGGCTTGCCAATGGTCACAAGGAGCTTACAATCTATGAGGAGGAGGGGACACAGGAGTGACAGTGCTTGTACAATGATCACAAGAGCTTACAATCTATGAGGAGGAGGACGGGGACCAGTAGAGATCTACTGTGTCCCCTCCTCCTCCTCATAGATTGTAAGCTCTTGTGATCATTGTACAAGCACTGTCACCTCCTGTGTCCCCTCCTCCTCATAGATTGTAAGCTCCTGTGACCATTGCAAGCCCTGCCATCTCCTGTGCCTCCACCCTCCTCATAGATTGTAAGCTCCTGTGACCATTGTAAAGCACTTCTCTCCTGTGTCCCCCTCCTCATAGATTGTAAGCTCCTGTGACCATTGTACAGCACTGCCATCTCCTGTGCCCACCCTCCTCATAGATTGTAAGCCTTGTGAACATTGTACAGCAACTGTCACCAATCCTGTGCCCCCCTCCTCATAGATTGTAAGCTCTTGTGACCATTGTACAAGCACTGTCATCTCCTGTGTCCCTTCCTCCTCATAGATTGTAAGCTCTTGTGAGCATTGTACAAGCACTGTCATCTCCTGTGTCCCCTCCTCCCATAGATTGTAAGCCCTGTGACCATTGTACAAGCACTGCCTCTCCTGTGCCCACCCTCCTCATAGATTGTAAGCTCCTGTGACCATTTGTACAAGCACTGCCATCTCCTGTGCCCCCCTCCTCATAGATTGTAAGCTCTGTGAGCATTGTACAAGCATTGTCACCTCCTGTGTCCTCCTCCTCATAGATTGCAAGCTCCTGTGACCATTGTACAGCGCACTGTCACCTCCTGTGCCCCCCCTCCTCATAGATTGTAAGCTCTTGTGACCATTGTACAAGCACTGTCACCTCCTGTGTCCCCTCCTCCTCATAGATTGTAAGCTCTTGTGACCATTGTACAAGCACTGTCATCTCCTGTGCCCCCCTCCTCTATATTGTAAGCTCCTGTGACCATTGTACAAGTGCTGCCATCTCCTGTGTCCCCTCCTTCTCATAGATTGTAACTCCTTGTGGCCATTGTACACGCTCTGTCACCTCCTGTGTCCCCTCCTCCAATAGATTGTAAGCTCTTGTGACCATTGTACAAGCACTGTCATCTCCTGTGTCCCCTCCTCCTCATAGATTGTAAGCTCTTGTGGCCATTATACAGCTCTGTCCACCTCCTGTGTCCTCCTCCTCCTCATAGATTGTAAGCTCTTGTGACCATGTACAGCACTGTATCTCCTGGTCCCCTCCTCCTCCTCCTAGATTGTAAGCTCTTGTGACCATTGTACAGCACTGTCATCTCCCTGTGCCCACCCTCATCATAGATTGTAAGCTCTTGTGAGCATTGTACAAGCATTGTCACCTCCTGTGTCCTCCTCCTCATAGATTGCAAGCTCCTGTGACCATTGTACAAGCACTGTCACCTCCTGTGTCCCATCCTCCTTCTCATAGATTGTAAGCTCTTGTGACCATTGTACAAGCACTGTCATCTACTGTGTCCCCTCCTCCTCCTCATAGATTGTAAGCTCTTGTGATCATGTACAAGCACTGTCACCTCCTGTGTCCCTCCTCCTCATAGATTGAAGCTCCTGTGACCATTGTACAAGCACTGCCACTCCTGTGCCCCACCCTCCTCATAGATTGTAAGCTCCTGTGACCATTGTACAGCACTGTCATCTCCTGTGTCCCCTCCTCTCATAGATTGCTCCTGTGACCATTGTACAAGCACGGCCATCTCCTGCCCACCCTCCTCATAGATTGTAAGCTCTTGTGAGCATTGTACAGCACTGTCACCTCCTGTGCCCCCCTCCTCATAGATTGTAAGCTCTGTGACCATTGTACAAGCACTGTCATCTCCTGTGTCCCTTCTCGTCATAAGATTGTAAGCTCTTGTGAGCATTTTACAAGCACTGTCCATCTCCTGTGTGTCCCCTCCTCCTCATAGATTGTAACTCCTAGTGACCATTGACAAGCACTGCTCATCTCTGTGCCCACCTCCTCATAGATTGTAAGCTCCTGTGACCATTGTACAAGACTGCCATCTCCTGTGCCCACCCTCCTCATAGATTGTAAGCTCTTGTGAGCATTGTACAAGCATTGTCACTCCTGTGTCCCATCCTCCTCATAGATGCAAGTCTCCTGTGACCATTGTAACAGCCCTGTCACCTCCTGTGGCCCCCTCCTCATATATGTAAGCCTTGTGACCATGTACAAGCAATGTCACCTCCTGTGTCCCCTCCTCCTCATAGATTGTAACTCTTGTGACCATTGTACAGCACTGTCATCTCCTGTGCCCACCTCCTCTAGATTGTAAGCTCCTGTGACCATTGTACAGTGCTGCCATCTCCGGTGTCCCCTCCTTCTCATAGATTGTAAGCTCTGTGGCCATTGTACAAGCTCTGTCACCTCCTGTGTCCTCCTCCTCATAGATTGTAACTCTTGTGACCATTGTACAGCACTGTCATCTCTGTGTCCCCTCCTCCCATAGATTGTAAGCTCTTGTGCCATTGTACAAGCACTTGTCATCTCCTGTGTCTCCTCCTCATAGATTGTAAGCTCTTGTGGACCATTGTACAGCACTGTCATCTCCTGTGTCCCCCTCCTCTCCTCATAGATTGTAAGCTCTTGTGACCATTGTACAGCACTGTCATCTCCTGTGTCCCCTCCTCCTCCTCATATTTGTAGCTCTTGTGACCATGGTACAGCACTGTCACCTCCTGTGTCCCCTCCTCATCATAGATTGTAAGCTCTTTTGACCTTGGACAAGCACTTTCACCTCCTGTGTCCCTCCCCTCAGATTGTCAGCTCTTGTGACCATTGTAAAAGCCTGTCATCTCCTGTTTCCTCCTCATAGATTGTAATCTCTTGTGACCATTGGACAAGCCCTTTCACCTCCTCCCCCCCACACCTCGATTGAAGCGCTTGTGACCATTGTAAGATGGCGTCCCATGCAGTCCACCCATGCATAAATTTCACTCATAACTATTTTGTACTTATTGAATACATCTTATTCAGGCTCAGGTAACCACTATTAATCAATTGAACTCCCTGGGAATAGGTCGCCACACAAACCTGTGAGAACACCACACAGACACAGGACCCCCCCCACAGCAGGCACAGGACCCCCCCTCACTTCTCCTCTCTCCTCTTTCTCAGACTTTGCCAAGTCTGCTAGTGCGCATGTGCAGCTGTATATATTGGAACTAGAGAGACGGGTCAGGAGGGGAGGAGGAGCAGACCCCAGTAATGGTCACATGCCTGTCCTCCTGCTTGTGCTTGCCCCGCCCCTTTTAGTGTAATATGATTCCCCGCTGCGCTCCTATATGAGATATGACAGGGACACAGAGCAGCTTGGAGGAGACAGTGACTGCTCCGTGCTAAGGGGGGCGGGCCCTGAGCTCCTCTCTGCCGCAGAAGCAAGAGCGTCTCTGCAGGCAGGCCGGCGCTATGGTAGGCAACAGGTGGCAATTGCCCATGCCCCCTGAAAGGGGAAAGGGGAGAATCTCTTCTTTCAATGAATCTTGAATTGTGTTTCTAGTGCTATGGATCCAGATATTCAGGTTATAAGTGGAGAATATCAGTGCCTTTTTTTATATATAAAAATCACTCCCGAACGCAGTTTATCAGTATTTATCTCCTTTTCCTAAAACTTGAAACACAATATATTATTAATATATAAGAGGAGACTCTCTTCTCTTCATAGGAAAAGAGTGAGGTTCTATTGTCACAAAGCCAGAAGTACAGCCTCCACTGAATCGTACACCCCCCCCTTCAGATTCTTACCATCTGTTACAGGGAGAATTGCTGTACACAGGAGCTGCTGCTCCTCACAGATTATGAAATATACACGTTTTTAACCCTTCTCTATGCAGAACTATCTAAAACACACTTTCTCTCTTATGCCTTTTATTTTGTATAGTTTTTTTTGTTGGGAAATTGACTGAACGATGAACATTCGATCCTCTTCGCCTGATGTCGCTATTATATATTAACACCGCAACCAGAACATGTTCACAAGTTTATGTAACACCAAATACACCACCTGTTCAGGAAAAAATCTTTTATTTCCACCATCCTCCATTATTTACACCCATGTTATGACGTGCGCATTCTTTATGAAGTGCGGAGGGATCTGTTATTGTGTGGATGTGGGTTCTTATGATTCTCCTCACTCTTACTGTTTTAGGAAAGTAGATTTCTTTCTATAAGTATTCTGGATTTGTACATATTTTAGAGGAAATTTTGAATGTTAATTACCAAATGCATCATCTGGTGTCTCTTTCAAATTCTGTTTTATGGCGCCTTTACTTTTTATATTCTGTTTTATTGATATATTTTGTCAGGTTGTGACGTCTTACATTTCTTGCTGAAAAGCAGATATCTAGTTTTACAGTTTTTAGTGATATTAGTGGATTCATTAGTGTGAACATATCATATTGGACATGAACCCTACACTTGTCCATCTATTACATTTGGGAGATGTGAAGTAAATATTTCTGTTTGGAGCACATGTTTTGCGTATTTTTTTTGTAAAATGTTTCATTCGAATCAAATTGCATGAAGGCGCTCTATGTCTATAAACTCTTTGATGCAATTTTGAAAATGGGGCAAGGGTCTGCTTCACAAAATATCGGTCACTTCTTTCATAGGCCTCACATATCTAATCACATACCAGTATTTTTTTTGGAGTGTGGATAAACCGGAGGACCCGGAGGAAACCCACGCAGACACAGAGAGAACTACAAACTCTTTGCAGATGTTGACCAGCGCGCATGGCTGTAGTGCTAACCACTGAGCCCCTTGCCTGTCCATCAATCCCCATCATCTACTATCTCCGATAAAATTCTCCAAATTACAGTTTGTTTTACCATAATAAAGGAGCTCTTCTGATTTCTGACTGTACTGGTCATAAATAGTTTATTTTGGGGCCCCACTTTAGTTTTGCCCAGGGCCCACTTTGTTCTAGAACCGGCCTGCTCTGCATGAGTGGGACAGTGTGCAGTGACTGCTCTTGTCTGAGCTCCGCTGTCCGCTCTGCTCCTTACACACTAGCAGGCGGCAGCTGCACATCGCTACTGCGGAAGCCAGCGCTTTTACAAGAAATCACCAAGCGTATTTACGCTTGGTGTTTTTTTTGAAGAGTAATCAGCCTCTGCATCCGTCATAGACCGCTTGTAGAGGCGTATTGCGATCTCTGGTAGGCAGTATGCTGTAAACTACTGCACATGGGGGATTTATCAGAGCTTGTGCAGCTGAAATCTGCCGTCCCATCCTGAAACAGGCGCGTTCTGGCGCAAGCCAGACTTTGTGCTTACTTGTCCCATTATGCCACCTCCCTCACTTGGGCGTGAGGTGTGGTGATAGGTGTGTGGCTGGCTGTGGAGTGGGACAACTCATGTCAGGAACACAGTCTAGATGCAAATCTATGCCAGACCAGACTTAGCGCGAAGTGCCCCATTGGCACAGCGTAATTTAGACCCTCCTTAATCTGCCAGGTGTCGGGAGGGGGAGCACTTCACATGCAGTGTATGATAAAGGTGCTCTGTGATCTCAAAATGAAGTTCATTATTTCGGTTCCTGTGCCAATTTCTGAGAAATTCCCATTTAATCCCTATGCTATGAGCCAGTTGTGCAGCTGAATGTGTCCTTAGCACACCTAGAACTGCTGTCTTGCCTGAACAGGTGCTCCAGGTGCTGAGACACAGTCGGTGCTCCAACTGCCTCCACTAGCACATTGATTATATTCTGCCTCATAAAGACACTTAAAAGTACTTTTATAACTTTCCTTAAAACCTGGACCATCTTAGGCATTAGCACCTTTATACAAAAACTTGGGTTTTCAGCAAACACTGAAGAGTAGGGGTGTATATCATATATCATTCTCCCTCCTCAAAATTGTGTAGTGTTTTGATTCGGAAAACATTTATATTTTACTCAATTTTGAGGCCTTATTCCCTTATTAGTTGCGTTCATTGTAAAAAGTGTATGTTCAGACATGCGGGAGTGATAGCCGCATTAGCTTCACACACTTCAACACACATCCACCACTGATTTGTGAGCCATCCGTTACCGTTACCCTACGCATTCATCATTTACGCCACAATACACACTGGGTGTGGTATTGGTACTTTGCACCACCAATCTATACCTAGATCTGACGTGTTTCTAACACCAACTCAATTCAACAGTGCGTCATCAAAGGCATGAATACATATAAAGGAACACTCCATTTGATTTGATGCATTATAAGCAACATACCAATGAGAATCCTGTAGCTACACTATGCAGGATCATATGTTTGCTAATCACCTAATTGAGTGGTTTTGCTGAAAACAATTAACCATTCAGGACCTTGGGAAAGTGGGACGACTGGCTTCCGGACTTGAATGAACAAATGGCTGAAAGTAAGGCATGATAGTCACGCACTAATCAACCTGAGAAGTGACTCAGCATTTGGGGGATGGTGCAGCAATTGATTCGTCTGTCTGGCCGGAAGAAGAGAACTGCAGGAGACGATGATGCAATCAGAGAGAAACTCTCCTGCTATGAGAATGGCAAAGCAAGCACCAGGACAGTTAAAAGCCACCGGGCTCATTATCATAATGTTATATCTGTTTTATCAGCAAAACCACTCAGCTCAGGATTAACCAGATATGATCCTGCATCAGTGTAGCTACAGCATCCTAGGTATGTATGCTTCATAATGCATCAAATCAAATGGTAGGTTACCTTTAGGACGATTTTGCAGATACACCTGATTGGAGAATAATCGTTAGTTGCAACATCTGCCGAGTTATTGAGGCCGTGCATGCCGTGTGCACACACCCACTATATAATGAGAAGCCCCCCGCCATGGGGAGGTATCCCAGACAGGTAGGACCAATCAGGAACAATGGGACAGTCTTCATTCTGGATGCTGGCCGACGTCATCCAATGATGCTGCTACCTAACTCTCGCTTCGACAGAGCCAGAAACGTGACTCTCCTCCTCAGGGGTGTGCCAGGCTAGCGGTCACCTATATGATGTTCAGGACTCGCAATCGGTGCCACCGTCCCTAGGGAGGATGTAAATCTTTATAATATAGCACTAGCACATTTGATTAAACTGGAAATATCTTGGGAATGGTATAATGGGATGAAAATAATAAAGGCATTTTAGACATTTCCCTACACTATCTCCTAAAAGCAAATTATCCTGCCTGCTGAAGGGGGAAGATTACTTTTAAAATTCTTCCAGGGCTGCCAGATTTTAATGAGGCACTTGTCATAAAATCTAAATAAATAAATCTAACTCACAATGGAGACCACCTATACAAATGTCAGAAAACTACAGTTCCCTAACCATGAAGCAGAGAAGTCACCTTTTATGTACCCGTATTTTTCGTACTATAACAGCGCACGTGATTTATAAGGCGCACCATCATAATGCCTGCTAAACATTGGATTCAATTATAAGGCGTCACCGGATTAAATCGCTACCTGTATTATAAGGTGAATGACCAGCATGTGGCAGACCTGTGCAAGTTCACAGGCAGACTGTTGTCTTTAAGTATGGTTCATATATAGTTGGCAACTGACTATAAGGCGCAACCTTGATTTCTGGAAAATCAAAGGTTTTTTTGTGTCGCCTTATAGTCCGAAAAATCGGTACATAACCAATGTCAGAGATGAAGACATCCCATTTAGGTTTTAGTATGGCCCTTGTCAGTTAGGTTATTGCAGTTCTAGACCCTTGTTCTATAGAAATACGATACATTTTTTCTTGCACTTTAGCAAGTAAATAGTTTTGGTGCCAGTGTCAAGCGTACTCAGATAAAGCTCTTAATACACTAGTACTCTGTTAAGCAACTCAATAAATGGTTTTAATACTTTTTCAGCTCCTAGAAATTTATTTTATAACAAGCCCGCTTGCTCTCTCCGAAAGCAACTCAGAAGAGAGTTTTCTGCTATCAAGCTGATTACTATCTGAAAGTTGTCTTTTTGCTACAATTAGTCTTCATCTTACTTGAATGCCGTCTCTGTAATCTGGATGAATGCATTGATACATTTATGTTTATACAATTAAAACACGAGTTGTCACTTTAATGACCTTGTGACATCAGTTCATCAAAGATGAAAGTTAAACCATTGCAATTTAGCTATAGGAATTACCAACACGTTTAAAACCATACAACTCGCTAAATTTAAAGGAAGGGTAAATCCAAATGGAAGAAGATTCATGCTACATATGAACCTATTTCCCATCATAATCACGTCTTAAACAATACTTGGCTTTCTGTCTTGGGGCTTTTTCATTGTGGTTTTCCTAATGCCTCTGAATAGTAATGATGTAGGCCACTACCACTCTCTAGCAAGTACTTGCATGATTTGGATGAGCTTCCTTTGGTACGAATACAAACAAGCATTAAACGGTCCTGCTGTAAATTTTTTTTGCCTTTGTCCTTTTGTCATGACTGTTTTATAAAAAAACTGTAAAAACACAATAAATATGTTTATGACTTAAAAAAAAAAAAATCTTGGCTGCCATGAATGATCGCCCCGAGGATCCACTGGTTGGTCTTCAGATTCTATTATCTTTGCTTCAAATCTTGAAACACCAAGAGGCCGCTCTAATATGTGGTCCTTTTTTCCAACCTACTATAAATGGCAGTTCCAAACTATATGTAAAGATCGCAGAGCCAGAATATGACCTATATAATCTAGCTATTATATCAGTGTCAGATGTGAGAACAGAAGTTTCATGAATTACCTGCGCATGTATCCTTGAGATGCCTTCTTAGTGCATTGTCCCATGTTATGACAAGGAATGTACCCCAAATACTAGTACATACGCCATTAATAGAGGATGTGGGAAATGTGTGGAAACCTGATACCTATAGTTTGATTTTATATTGGATAGTTTTAAAAACATAGCAGGGTTTGATTAGGTTAATTCAGGTCTAGCTGCTTCACGGTGGCTGAAATGGTCACAGGAGCTTACAATCTATGAGGAGGAGGGGACACAGGAGGTGACAGTGCTTGTACAATGATCACAAGAGCTTACAATCTATGAGGAGGAGGAGGGGACACAGTAGATCATTGTACAAGCACTGTCATCTCCTGTGTCCCCTCCTCCTCATAGATTGTAAGCTCTTGTGGCCATTGTACAAGCTCTGTCACCTCCTGTGTCCTCCTCCTCCTCATAGATTGTAAGCTCTTGTGACCATTGTACAAGCACTGTCATCTCCTGTGTCCCCTCCTCCTCCTCATAGATTGTAAGCTCTTGTGACCATTGTACAAGCACTGTCACCTCCTGTGTCCCCTCCTCATCATAGATTGTAAGCTCTTGTGACCATTGGACAAGCACTTTCACCTCCTGTGTCCCCTCCTCCTCAGATTGTAAGCTCTTGTGACCATTGTAAAAGCACTGTCATCTCCTGTTCCTCCTCATAGATTGTAAGCTCTTGTGACCATTGGACAAGCACTTTCACCTCCTGCCCCCCCACACCTCAGATTGGAAGCTCTTGTGACCATTGTAAGATGGCGTCCCATGCAGTCCACCCATGCATAGAATTTTCAATCATAACTATTTTGTACTTTATTGAATACATCTTATGTCAGGCTCAGGTAACCACTATTAATCAATTGAACTCCCTGGGAATAGGTCAGCCACACAAACCTGTGAGAACACCACAGCAGACACAGGACCCCCACCACAGCAGGCACAGGACCCCCACCTCAGCTTCTCCACTCTCCTTCTTTCTCAGACTTTGCCAAGTCTGCTAGTGCGCATGTGCAGCTGTATATATTGGAACTAGAGAGACGGGTCAGGAGGGGAGGAGGAGCAGAGACCCCAGTAATGGTCACATGTCCTGTCCTCCTGCTTGTGCTTGCCCCGCCCCTTTTTAGTGTAATATGATTCCCCTGCTGCTCCCTATATGAGATATGACAGGGACACAGAGCAGCTTGGAGGAGACAGTGACTGCTCCGTGCTAAGGGGGGCGTGGCCTGAGCTCCTCTTCTGCCGGCAGAAGCAGAGACGTCTCTGCAGCAGGGCCGGCGCTATGGGTAGGCAAAGGTGGCAATTGCCCAGGGCCCCCTGAAAGGGGAAAGGGGAGAATCTCTTCTTTCAAATGAATCTTGAATTGTGTTTCTAGGTGCTATGGATCCAGAGATATTCAGGTTTAAAGTGAGAATATCAGGTGCCATTTTTATATATAAAAATCACTCCCGAACGCAGTTTATCAGTTATTATCTCCATTTTCCTAAAACTTAGAAACACAAATATATATTAATATATAAGAGGAGACTCTCTTCTTTCATAGGAAAAAAGAAGTGAGGTTCTATGTGTCACAGAGCCAGAGATACAGCCCCCTGAATCGTACACCCCCCCCCCTTCAGATTCTTAGCCATCATGTTACAGGGAGAATTTGCTGTACACAGGAGCTGCTGCTCCTCACAGATATGGAAATATACACGTTTTTAACCCTTCTCTATGCAGAACTATCTAAAAACACACTTTCTCTCTTATTGCCTTTTATTTTGTGATAGTTTTTTTTGTTGGGAAAATTGACTGATACGATGAACATTCGATCCTCTTCGCCTGATGTCGCTATTATATATTAACACCGCAACCAGAACATGTTCACAAAGTTATATGTAACACCAAATACACCCACATGTTCAGGAAAAAATCTTTTTATTTCCCACCATCCTCCATTATTTACACCCATGTTATGACGTGCTCATTCTTATGAAGTGCGGAGGGATCTGTTATTGTGTGGATGTGGGGTCTGTATGATCTCCTCACATCTTACTGTTTTAGGAAAGTAGATTTTCTTTATATAAGTATTCTGGATTTGTACATATTTTAGAGGAAATTTTGAATGTTAATTACCAAATGCATCATCTGGTTGTCTGCTTTCAAAATTCTGTTTTATGGCGCCTTTACTTTTTATTCTGTTTTATTGATATATTTTGCAGGTTGTGACTGTCTTACAGTTTCTTGCTGAAAAGCAGATATCTAGTTATTACAGTTTTAGTGATATTATGTGGATTCATTTATGTGAACATATCAATATTGGACATGAACTCTACACTTGTCCATCTATTACATTTGGGAGATGTGAAGGTAAATATTTTCTGTTTGGAGCACATGTTTTGCCGTATTTTTTTTGTAAAATGTTTCAGTTCGAATCAAAATTGCATGAAGGCGCCTATGTCTATAAACTCTTTGATGCAATTTTGAAAATGGGGCAAGGGTCTGCTTTCACAAAATATCGGTCACTCTTTCCAATAGGCCTCACAGTCTAATCAACCTACCAGTAATTTTTTGGAGTGTGGGAGTAAACCGGAGGACCCGGAGGAAACCCACGCAGACACAGAGAGAACATACAAACTCTTTGCAGATGTTGACCAGCGCTGCAAGGCTGTAGTGCTAACCACTGAGCCACCGTGCTGTCCATCAATCTCCCTATCATCTATCTATCTCCTATAAAATTCTCCAAAATTACAGTTTGTTTTACCATAATAAAGGAGCCTCTTGCTGACTGTGACTGGTCATAAAATAGTTTTATTTTGGGGCCCCACTTTTAGTTTTGCCCAGGGCCCCACTTTGTCTAGAACCGGCCCTGCTCTGCAGTGTAGTGGGACAGTGTGCAAGTGACTGCTCTGTGTCTGAGCTCCGCTGTCCGCTCTGCTCCTTACACACTAGCAGGCGGCAGCTGCACATCGCTACTGCGGAGAGCCAGCGCTTTTACAAGAAAATCACCAAGCGTATTTATACGCTTGGTGTTTTTTTTGAAGAGTAAATCAGCCTCTGCATCCGTCATAGACGCTTGTAGAGGCGTTATTGCGATCTCTGGTAGGCAGCATGCTGTAAACTACTGCACTATGGGGGGATTTATCAGAGCTTGTGCAGCTGAAATCTGCCGTACCATCTCTGAAACAGGCGCAGTTCCTGGCGCAGAGCCAGACATTGTGCTTACTTGCCCCATTATGCCACCTCCCTCACATTGGGCGTGGAGGGGTGTGATAGGATGTGTGGCTGGCTGTGGAGTGGGACAACTCATGTCAGGAACACAGGCTAGGATGCAAATCTATGCCAGACCAGACTTAGCGCGAAGTGCCCCATTGGCACAGCGTAATTTAGGAGCCTCCTGATAGATCTGCCAGGTGTCGGGGGAGGGGGGAGCACTTACCAGCAGTGTATGATAAAGGTGCCTCTGTGATCTCAAAATGAAGTTCATTATTTCTGTTCATTGTGCCATTTCTGAGAAATTCCCATTTTAATCCCTATGCTAATGAGGCAGTTGGTGCAGCTGAGATGTGTCCTTAGCACACATAGAACTGCTGTTCTTGCCTGAACAGGTGCTCCAGGTGCTGAGGACACAAGTCGGGTGCTCCAACTGCCTCACTAGCACATTGATTATATTCTGCCTCATATAAGAACACTTAAAATAGCTTTTTATAACTTTCCTTAAAACCTGGACCAATCTTAGGCACCTTTTAACAAAAAATCAGATTTTCAGCAAACACTGAAGAGTAGGGGTGTATATCATATATCATTCTCCCTCCTCAAATTGTGTAGTGTTTTGATTCTGAAAACATTTATATTTTACTCAATTTTGAGGCCTTATTCCCTTATATAGTGCGTTCATTGTAAAAAGTGTATGTTCAGAACATGCCGGAGTGATAGCCGCATTAGCTTCACACACTTCAACACACATCACACCACTGATTTGTGGAGCCATCCGTTACCTTACTCTACGCATTCATCATTTACGCCACAATACACACTGGGTGTGAGTATTGGTACTTTGCACACACCAATCTATCCACTATATCCTGACGTGTTTCTACACCAACTCAATTCAACAGTGCGTCATCAAAGGCCTGAATACACTATAAAAGGAAACCTACCATTTGATTTGATGCATTATGAAGCAAACATACCATGAGAATCCTGTAGCTACACTGATGCAGGATCATATGTTTGCTAATCCCTGAACTGAGTGGTTTTGCTGAAAAAACAATTATACCATTCAGGACCTTGGGAAAGCTGGGACAGACTGGCTTACGGAGCTTGGAATGACAAATGGCTGAAAGTAAAGCATGACTAGTCAAGCACTAATCAACCTGAACTGAATGACTCAGCAGTTGGGGGATGGTGCAGCAATTGATTATTCTGTCTGGCAGGAAGAGAACTGCAGGAGACGATGATGCAATCAGAGAGAAACTCTCCTGCTATGAGAAGTGGCAAAACAAGCGCCAGGACAGATATAAAAGCCACAGGGCTTCATTATCATAATATTATATCTGTTTTATCAGCAAAACCACTCAGCTCAGGGATTAACCAAGATATGATCCTGCATCAGTGTAGCTACAGCATTCTCTAGGTATGTATGCTTCATAATGCATCAAATCAAATGGTAGGTTTCCTTTAAGGACAGATTTTGCAGATACACCTGATTGGAGAATAATTCGTTAGTTGCATCTGCCGGAGTTATTGAGGCCGTGCATGCCGTGTGCACACACCCACTATATAAGGAGAAAGCCCCCCGCCATGGGGAGGTATCCCAGACAGGTAGGACCAATCAGGAAACAACGGGAGAGTCTTCATTCTGGATGCTGGCCCGACGTCATCCAATGATGCTGCTACCTAGACTCTCGCTTCGACAGAGCCAGAGACATGACTCTCCTCCTCAGGGGCGGTGCCAGGCTAGCGAGTAACCTATGACGTTCAGGGACTCGCAATCGGTGCCACCTCCCTAGGGAGGATGTACAATCTTTATAATATAGCACTAGCACATTGATTAAACTGGGAATATCTTGGGAATGGTATAATGGATTGAAATAATAAAGGCATTTTAGACATTTCCCTACAATATCCTAAAAGCAAATTATCCTGCCTGCTGAAGGGGGAAGATTACTTTTAAATTCTTCAGGGCTGCCAGAGTTAAATGAGGCACTTGTCATAAAATCTATAAAAATAAATCTAACATCACAATGGAGATCACCTTATACAAATGCAGAAAACTAAGTTCCTAACCCAGAAGCAGAGAAGTCACATATTTATGGTACCGTATTTTTCGGACTATAAAGCGCACGGGATTATAAGGCGCACCATCAATAAATGCCTGCTAAAACATCTAGGTTCATATATAAGGCGCACCGGATTATAAGGCGCACCTGATTATAAGGATGAATGACCAGCAGGTGGCAGACCTGTGCATAGTTCAAGGCAGCTGTTGTCTTTAAGTATGGTTCATATATAAGGTGCACTGGACTATAAGGCGCACCTTTGATTTCTGAGAAAATCAAAGGATTTTTTTGTGCGCCTTATAGTCCGAAAAATACGGTACATACCAATGTCAGAGATAAGAACATCCCTTTAGGTTTTAGTATGGCCCTTGTCAGTTACGGTAATGCAGTTCTAGACCCTTGTCTATAGAAATACAGATAACAATTTTTCTTGCACTTGTAGCAAGTAATAGTTTGTGCTCAGTGTCAGCGTGACTCCAGATAAAGCTCTTTACACCTTAGTACTCTGTTAAAGCAACTCAAATAAATGGTTTTAATACTTTCTCAGCTCCTAGAAATTATTTTATAACAAGCCCTACTCTCTCCGAAAAGCAACTCAGAAGAGAGTTTTCTGCTAATAGCTGAATTACTATCTGAAAGTTCATCTTTTTTCTACAATTAGTCTTCATCTTACTTGATGCCTTCTCTGTAATGCCATGGATGAATGCATTGAATATTTTATGTTTATACATTAAAACACAGTTTGTCACTTTAAATGACATTGTGACATCAGTTCATCAAAGATGAAGACTTAAACCATTGCATTTAGCTATAGAATTACACAGTTAAAACCATACAACTCAGCTAAATTTAAAGGAAGGGTAAATCCAAAATGGAAGAAGAGTTCATCTATACATAATGAACCTGATTTCCCAGGGCAGGCTGTGTATACAGTGTATGGAGGGCAGGCTGTGTATACAGTGTATGGAGGGCAGGCTGTGTATACAGTGTATGGAGGGCAGGCTGTGTATACAGTGTATGGGGGGTAGGCTGTGTATACAGTGTATGGAGGGCAGGCTGTGTATATTGTCTATGAGGGGCAGGCTGTGTATACAGTGTATGGAGGGCAGGCTGTGTATACAGAATGTACTGCATGTTGTTATGTAATAAAACTTAATAAAAAGTATTTGGAAAAAAAAAAAAAAAAAAAAAAACTGAATAAAAACCACGTGTGGCATCACCCTAAGAGTCCAGAGACAGCTATGGGATGGGTTCTGGCATTAGATCTCCTTACAGGTGTTTGTGCACCACACTGGAGGGAAACTAACAGGGGTGTCATGTATATTAATCAGTTAGTAAATTCAGAATATTGTTCTCCCTAAAGACAATTGTCTAGTAAACGTTTTTTACCACTAGTGTTTTAATTGATTATAAAAAGAAAATTTACCTACATAGAGTAACTGCCTCAGCAGTAGGGTAACAATAGAGGTTAGTGGTCATTGATGTGACCCATGCCCATAAACCAGGGCTGGCACCAGAACCAGTACTGGGCTTCCCTGGGCAAGTGCTGGGGCCCAGGGCTCCTGTGGGGCCCACATAAGGCTGCATGGGGGTGAGGGACTCTAGCTAATGAATCCATAGGGGGTGAGGAGCGCTGTATATAAATTAACCATAAGGTGGCTGTTAGGGATGATAAACTAGGGAATATTTTAGGGAATAGAAGACAGTTTTAGTGTTCGAATTTCTAATGCTGCCATGTGAGTTCACTGCAAAGGGGCCCACTAAGTTCTGTTGCCCAGGGGCCTACTGAGACCTGGAGCTGACCCTGACATAAGCCAGAGGGAGCCAAAAGGCCAATGTACAGCACTTTGATCTCCTATCATCCTGACAATTTAAGCATTGTAAATCCTTCAAACTTGACTCTGTGCACTGAGATTTGTGACATCCTAAGGTGATCCAGCTCCATGTTCTGGCAGCAAGACTCGCTTTCTCAATGCTTGCACTGTTGGCTTGGCCAGAAGGGCAGGTCACATTACTACTAACCTCAGTGGTTACAACAGACGGTACAAACAAATGCTTGGGGAATGAGTAGCTGGTGCAGGGTAAGAGGACTTTTTATTTTAGCATTTCCCGATTCAAGAAGATTTTCTGGGGGGCCTAAAATCTCACAATGTAATATAATATAACATAACACATATTCATAATTATGATATTTCAATATGATGGTTACTTGTGGAGTAAATATTAGCACACGATTATTATATTGCATTGGTTTGTGCAACAAAATCTCTTTGCGGCAAACAGTAAAGTAACAAGTTGTAATGTTGTAGATGCCCAATATAGATGTTATCATCTCTCCTCGGCACAATTACACCCTGTTGTCTCATCAGTGATCACAGCCGTATTAAGAAGCTTGATGCTCTGAAGCCACAAGCTGGAACATATTGCAGTACATCTGGGCTGGGGTGGACTCCAGCCTTACTTTGTGTTTATGACTGGAGATAATGTTTGCAAGTTCTCGATGGCAGCTCAGCTGTGAAGGAGTTTGATCATATTTTAAAACTCCAGGGTAAAGGGACAACACTTAATTTACCAAAGAAAATAGATATTTTTGTCCTGCATAGAAGAATTTTTGCAGATTTTCTGTTCTTATTCTGCTTGCTAGTTTACATCTGGGATATTTTGACTAATGGATCCAACAGACTAGAAAGTTTTATAAACTCTGAATCTCAGTATTAGCATTTCTACGTGCAGAAAAATCAATAATGTTTGTGGAATCGGCTGGGAGGAACCGGGCCGGGCCCGTTAGAAGACAAGGGCCCGCGGCTATAGCAATTCTGTATCAGCCACGGGCCCTTCTAACACAGCACATGCTACCAATTTTTATCTCCCGGCCCCACTGTTCTCTGGATGTGGACGTCCCAGCGCACAAAGATGTCACTGTGTTGCTGGCTCTGAGCGCTTTACTACAGAAAGACAGCTGCTGGACATTTCATTGAGTGTAGCATATATGTATATTTCCAAGTGTAATGTGAGTGACAGGGGTGGTAGTCTATTTTAGGATCCAAAGTTTGCACCAAGGCCCACTGGTGTCTTGTTACATCACTGTTGCTATTAGTTGTAAAATGAAAAAAATACAAATTTTTCAGTATACTTTCTGTATTAGTTCCTCCTAGTCTTCTAGTTCTCTGTTTGGTAAGCCAGTCCAATACTGACAGCAGAGTACCAGACGGTCCTACAGTGGGCCCATTGCTGCCCGAATCACCCATCATGAAATTAATCTCATCTGTTTCTTTAAAAACACAGACGCGAATAATATGTTGCTCTGGAGGACCCAGGCGGTGTGTGATGATGTCACGCCAGCTGCGTCCCTGCACAGAACATTCGGTGGGTGAAGACGAGACGGCAGCGGCTTTGTGAAAAGTAACCGGAGGTAAGTAGCTGATTTATTATTTTTATTTCTGGGGCAGGCTGTGTATACAGTGCATTGGGCGCAGGCTGTGTATACAGTGTATGGGGGGGCAGGCTGTGTATACAGTGTATGGAGGGCAGGCTGTGTATACAGTCTATGAGGGGCAGGCTGTGTATATTGTCTATGAGGGGCAGGCTGTGTATATTGTCTATGATGAACCAGATGAAGCGCTCAGTTCGAGCGCGAAACGCGTAGTTCCCTAAAATTTTATCTATTTATTTATTTTATCCGTAAAATCTGTTACAATTGTTTTTTAAGTACCAATAAACTGGATATTTCCAAAACAAGTTAAGCTTTCCAGCGCTGTGTAAACGCTCACTATGCATCATAGATGCGTGATCTGAAAAAAAGCTATATTGTCTATTGTCTAACTGGGTGGCCTTATATGGAGTACTGTATATCATTTAATTTGGGAGTATGTATATGGGGACTGTTATAAATAAATTAGGGGAAATATATATAAATAAAATGGGTGTGTATATAAATTAGCTTGGTCCTGTAGATCAGGCGGTGTGGTATAAATAATTTTTGGTGCTGTACGTTCATATTTATTTGGCGGACTATATAAAGGATGTTTTATGTGGGGATTAGTGGATAATTTATATTTAGAAACATGATCCATTATATTGCAAGTGACTGTGATTTTTTTAGGGGCGCAGTGTGAAGAAGTGCTACATAGAGTTGAAGATGTTAAACCATGGCAAGGAGAAACCGTTAAGCAGTCCTCTTCCTGGTGGAGTAGATCATCACCTGTAAGGTACTAAATACTAGATGTCACTAATGTCTGTGTCACTGACTGACTACTAGTGTGTAAGTTAGCATCATCGGGAGCATGGGGGGAGGGCTTTTTTAAGGGTCTATTTCCTAGGCTTTCTTGAAAGGTGGGTCTCCAGGGTACTTTATCTGGTTGGACAAAGAACCCTTGTCCAGCAATGCTCTACAGGAAGCTTCGCCATATACATCCAATGGATAGAAACCACCCATGGTCATGTGATGTCACATAGATGGAAGGCTTGTTACAATGACATAGAGTAATCAGAGATGTGTGTTATAACGACACATGCACCTGTGTGACATCCCATGACTATGGGAAGATTTACCTGCTGAATCTGGACAACCCCTTTAAATAATTAAAACTGGAAAATTATAAAAAGAAGCAAACTGGCTATCCAGATCCCATTTCTATCCTGTCCCATTGTTTTCTCTGCCCCCCACTGTTTATACTTCCTGGTGCCTCTGGACATGTAAATGCAATCATACAGCCAATCAGCAGTCAGGGATCAGGAAGAATGACCACAATACCCCATTAAATTGTAGCACATTTTACTTTTTCTTCTTGTCTAAATTTCTATTATTTTCAGTTCACTAAACCTTTTCTAAGCAGAAAAAGAATCTCCAGCGATCGGTTATCAGTCAATATCTTCCACAGCCCTTAGGCCTATAAGTTAAGCCATTTTTATACTATTAAAATTGTACAATAAAACATAATTTTTTTTTCAGTTTCCTACAGAAAATAAGAAGATTTTCAGCAAGCGGGGTCCGAAACCAATGTGTGATTGTCACTGGAGAGTCTGGAGAAGCTCTGCAATACACATAATCCATGTGCAAACAAGCCCTTACGACTCCAAAGGATATTATAGACCTTTAACGACACTAAGCAAATAAAAAGGAGGTTCAGTATTTTAGTTCCAAACATTTACTTTGTGTCATTCATATGCAGAATAAGAATAAAACGAAAAAGTACTTCCCAGAATGCACTAGTCCAGATTTTGGGACAGGGGAAGGCAGTAGAGCTTCCAGGAGAACACTCAGGTTGGCATGTTTCCACCATGTGCCTTAAGAGCTTTGGCTTGTACAGAGCACGTTCAGCTAGCGAAACCATCTGGTATTAAATACTCAAAGGGGAAACTCCAGTTCTGGCTTGTGGTCGATCCTTCTGTCTGTAATTTATGCCCATAGACAGATCAGTATAATTTGGCAGATGCTCTAAAACTCGTGGAGCTTTTTCCAAGTCGCTTCAATGAATTATGCACATTTCATATGTTATTGCACAGTCTTGTGCTATGTGGATAACGGCACCACCACCAGCAGAAAAATAAATTATACAGTCACTCATTACCTCTGGGCAGGCGGTTCAGGAAAAACACTATATAACAAGGCAACGGTTGCGAACCCTCTTATGGAAATACGAGGCTCGATGCATTTATGTAAAAGGGTTAATGAAAACTATCCCCATGAAATACCAGAAAAATATTAATAATTCAAGTGAGAACTATGTAAAGTCACAAAATAAGAGAATAAAAAAGATTTAATTTTCTTTATTTGCATTTTTCTTTATTCGCACCACAGGGTAAAAAAAAAAATTACACAAATAAAGCTGCAAATCCTGAACCGCGGTAAAAAGAGCTACTTAATTCACATCCACTATGCAGCCAATTCAAGTTGATGGTTCTCTGCTGATAAGATGAAGCTTTTATTCATGAAGCTGATTCCCGGAAAACTTGCCAACAATATTGTGCACTTTCTGCTGATAGAATTTTTTTTTATTTTTTGAAATAATTTGGGTGCGTGGAGCATCGGCGTAAGATTGGGACACTTAGCGCTGCCCTATTGTATAGTCTCTCAGAAAGAGACGGCAAAACACCTCTGTGCTTTCTAATCATAAAGCGAACCTCTCCAAGTATTAATCAGATTGTTTTATTAGAAAGAGTATCACTAACCACAAAGAATCCAATTACTTTCAGGAACCAATGTTATCCCCCGGGGAAATTAAGTATACAAGCTCCGATGCACTTTTCAATGATCCCAATTTGGTTCTTTTGCATCTTTCTTGAATACAATTAAAGTTGGTTGTGATAAGCTGCCAACTTTATTTTAACAACGCAAAAGTTACACTGCTCTGTTGGAGAGTAAATAGGACTGAAATTTTGTAGTTCCATATTAAGGTTAAGGAGATAGTGAGGCTGGACGGTGTTAAAGGGAACCTGTCACCAGGAGACCCATTTTTAGCACTCCACCAGTCCCCACAGAGCATAGTACATACACTGACAAAGTGTTTTTGTATAAAATATAGGTTTTACAGAAAAAAAGATATGTTACATTGTACCTTGCTTTGTGACTAGGCACTTGTCCACTGGGAGTGGACCTTTTCAAATATATGAATAACTCCCCACACTCGGAATTGGCTGTAGAGGAGCAGGGGGCGTCGCTAAGCCCATTGATGGGTGTTTTCATACATTTGAAAAGGACACATGGAGGAGTGGTTTATCAAGTTAGGGGTGGGTGGGGGGTGGAAATGCTCCTTTCCAGCCACTCCCACTGGACGAGTGCCTAGTCACACAGCAAGGTACAATATAACATATCTTTTTTTCAGTAAAATCTATTTTTTATATAAAAACACTTTGGCAGTGTGGCAGTATGTACTATGCTCTGTGGGGACTGGGGGAGGGCTAAAAATGGGTCTCCTGGTGACAGGTTCCCCTTAAAGAGGACCTGTCGGGGCGATTCTTATGGACCGAGGGTTTAGTGTCCCAAATCACCCCTTTCGGTAAACCCTCTGTGTCTGCTATTAAAAAAAAATAAACCTTTATACAGAGATGGGTCCAGTGAGGTAACTTGAAGCTGATGTGCCCCAGTGCAATATCTGTGCCAGCCCCCTATACTATAATGTATGGTTTTTAGTACTAGTTTTTTAATATGGGAATGTGACACCTAATGGGCCCCCTAAGCCTCTTGGGTCCAGGCGCAACTGCACCCACTCAAGTTATGAGCCTGGATCGGTAAGATGAGACACATGGGGACCGCTGTTGGTGCTCCCAGCGCCTGCGCAGTAATCCATCCCGGCTTCATTGCATAAGCACCAAACTTAAGGCACATGCACAGTGAAGCCGGGGTGAAGTACACAAGCCTTATTGTGTGACTGCACAAGCAGCGGGAGTTCTGCACCGAGGTAAGTATAAAGGTTTTTTTTTTTAATAGAGAGCTGATAGGGACTACCTGGTCCATAAGATCCTGTAGGTGATTTAGTGTCCAAATCACCCTGACAGGCTAAAAAAATTCCCCAATCAAATACCATGTTAAAGGGCTCAATTCTTTTTTTTATTTAAATCTGTAAATTTACACAATAAAAAGCATCATCTCACTTTACAATCAGGGTTTTGAGGCAGAAAGATATCATCTAAGAAGAATTGAGCCCTTTAAAACAGTGCTGAATTGGAAAATTTCTTTGGATTTTTGTGTCTCTTTTTTACGTCTTGGATCAGGATGTTTTCCGGTGTGAGATATCAACATTTTTTCTACCCTTTAAGGTCTCAAACTGTGGCAGGTCTTATACTGGATGGTAAATCTGCAATTCTTTGAAGGCGATGGCCACTAATAAGGAAGTTTACCAAGCTAAGAACCAAAATCTATTGTACGCACCCTATTTAACTTACTTTTCGGTCCAAATGAGCCCTTGGTCACGTGACCTTCCACTGTGCGATTGGAGGGGGAACCGATTGTCCTTGACACACTCCTCTAACCACTGACATAGGAGATGTGTTCAGAGAGGGGGGTGAATACAGTAATGTGTGCACTGCCTCCGATAAGTAGGAAGGCCACAAGGGCACAGGATGTCATAGGAAGTCCTGAATCCTGCAACTAAAAGTTTACCAAGGTAAATACAATATGGGTGGCCCTATTAGTGGATTGCACTTACCCTGCTAAACTTTCTTATAAGTGACCAATCCCTTTAAGACTGTCTAGTCTAAATTTACATCTCCAAAATTACACTGACTAATTGAATCATGGACTCAACAAGACCTTTCAAGATGCTAGCATCAGATATTTTAGTTCAGTTCTGAGGAAAGGATTTAGACTGAAATCTGTATAACCTAAAGGCCAATAAACAACTTGAAATTTTTATCATATTTTTTTAAACAATTCAGGAATTTTTATATTGGGGCAGGGTGTAAAAAAAAAAGAAATCCATTTCTTCACACTGGTCTATTGACTGATTTGGCAAGCTCTGGGTAGCGCTACCTAATCTGCTTGCGCTATATAAATAAAGGAATTATTATTATTAATTATTAGACAAACTGATTTATTTTAACCCTTACAGGACTCTTTTTGCACTTCTACATTTTTTACTCCCTACCTTTCAAAAAACCATAACTTTTTCATGTTTACATTTTCAAAGATATATGAGGGCTTGCTTTCTGCAGGACAAACGTAACTTTTTGCTGGCTCCATTTAATATTCCGTGCTGTGAACTGGGAAACTGCAAAAATTCCAATTTCAGTAACAATTGTTAGAAATTGCAATCTTTTAGCAGCTTTTGATTTTATGGATTTTACTGTGTGATTCAAGCACCTCTCCTCTGGGTCAGTACAATCACAGAGATACCAAATTTATATTGTTTTGTTATGTCTTAATACAAAATTAAAACTCATAATTGTTTCTACTTTGTTTTATGGAGTATTACAATGGGCAGTTTTATACATGACAAGCTAACATGTTCATTAATACAAATTTTCGAATTGTAAGATCTTTTAAAAACTTTTATTAAAATATGGCTTTTTGGGTGGCAAAACGTAGGCATTTTTTTCTGGTCCTAGCCTGGGATAAATATTATTTAAAATTACATTTTTTAATTTTGTTTTTGCAGCTTTTAATAATATACTGCAATGCTAGTGTTTTAGTATACTGCTTCATCTACAGTATTAAGGCCTTCCTCGATGGATGCGGTTAAATGACAAACCCGGAAACCTTGGAGAGACTTCTCAGTTGTTATGGTTACCAATTGGCACCCCCCACATATAAGACATGTAATACAGCAGACACCTGCCCTATATAGCAAGGGCTCAGCCCATAAACCCTCTAAATACAGGTTTAAATGTCTAAAAGTTAACAATCCAGTCCATTTTGCTGCCTACATGCCCATTTAAGGCAGTCCAAAAGTGTCAGGACAGCAATTGTCAACTGGTTGTAGACTTGTAGATATCAATCTGTAACATAATTTCATCAAAAATTGTATTCCAGTTTTCTAGTGTACAACCCTTGCGAAAGGCCACGAATTTGGACTATTTGCCACCTTACGCAAACTCCACACTAAATGGGAGCATGAAGGGGGCCATGCATGTACGCTACCAATAGCCTATGCCAGCTAAGATCTGGCATAGAATTGGCACACACCTGCCCCCGAATATACCAGGAACGAACCAAGAAAACTTCTATTCTGGGAATTCTTTGTCAGCTATTGTTTTGCAGCCAAGGGGTGTACATGTAACAATCCATTGTAATATTTTATGGTTTTATAGTGCCTGATCAATACAGAAAGATGTCAATCCTTCACAAAACTAGGACTAATTTTTTATCAGGCAGGAACTTTAACGGAAGATAGTAAAAAGCTATTTTTTAATCTATTGCAATGTTTGTATTTGTATATATATATATATATATATATATTTCTCTGTATACTATACAAAAATAACCAGCGTCAGGACACACATTTCCTAGAAGTATATTATACATATGAATACACTAAGATTTCTCATTCTGTGTCCTCTGAATCTCATGCATGTGAATAATATGAGCAACATATTCGGATTTGGTGGCTTTGCATTACTGCTAATCTGCTTTATAATGTAAAAAAAAGGTTCTGCCGTTCTGTATGAATATATAGTGTGAGCATGAAGATTTGATATATGAAATGTGGAGAGATTTCTTATACCGGGTTATATCATGAATACAAAGTAGCTATAGGACAAAACTAATAAGTATGGAGAACACAGAGGCAACAAGTAGCGATAAATACATCAGGAGTTTTGTGAATTCCATCTCTTGGTAACAATTTAGAATGAGATCCATCATCTTCTCTGGTATTTTAATTAACAAGTTAGAGGATTGGAAAAGCAAAGTTTGCGAGACAGAAGAATATAAATTAAGATGCAGCAATTCTCAGGGAACCTGGGCAGAACAGTCCATAGAAGGAAACTTTATTTCCATTTGAGAAGTGAGTAGTGGATACAACATCCGATTATGGATAGAAGACAACCATTCTCTGTGTTCTCACAGTTTGGATTTCTAAATATGGCTGCACACACTGGATTAAAAGGGTAATGGACAATGAAGAATCTCTTAGATATGAAAGTCTTCCCATCTGCTTTCTTCCAAGAATAACCGAGCAAAGCCACCTCTCTGCTTATTGCAGCCATTGGATGGGGGTCGCGGGAATAATATACTCAAAATAGATGGCCTATTCTATAGTAATGTACCTTAAGTAGCAAACAGAGGGGAGCTTTAATATACACTGAACCCAAATGTTTGCATTATTCAGTACATAAATATATGTAGGGAGGTAATACATATTATAGATGTATTCTAAGTCAGTCTAAAGTGCTCCCTTTACAAAGTAACAATCCATAAATTGTACCGAAATAACAGCACTGGCAAATGATAGCCATGGGTCCTATACTGATAAGTAATCATAGTGGCTTTCAGTCCTAGTGGCTTAAATAGAAGTTACCGGTATAAGACCTTGATCCACCCTTGGCTTTATTACACAGATGACCTCCTGTGCCTTCACTATGGAGGTTACAGCAATACCTCATCGGGGGCATAATTAACCTAGTTTGTTCATCAGCCTCTAACTTCTACTGAGCTGTAATTTGCTTCATCCCTAAGCATAAACATTTATGTGCAATAATTACCAAATACAGAAATGAAATAATACGGCACAAAATTATAACAATGCATGCAGATAAAACATAAAAAATAGCAAAAACACACAAAAAGTGTTCAGTACATTACAAGACAATGATTGGTTTTAGATCTGAGGAATCTGGAGGCCAAGCAGGGACCTTATACTTTTTGTTATATTCCTCATATTATTCCTCAGTATATACTTCTACCATCAAGGGTGTAAGTAGTTGGCGGCAATATTTAGGTAGGTGGTAAGCATAAGAGTAAAATCATCAGGGTCCAATATTTTCTTCCGGGACATTTATTATCTACTTGCACCATCTTGTCTCCTTCCTAAACTGTATCCTGGTGCACAACTATCCATTCTGTGGGATGGTGGGATGGGTGAGCTAGATTTTTACAGGCAACAATAAACCTCCGGCAACCCATTGACAGTTCGCTGATCATCCCTTCCTGGACCAATTCTGGTCCAGAATTCTGGAGACACACCATAAGTTGTAGCTTTTTAGAGATTATGTGACCTGTTCAACATTATGATGTGTGGACAGATCCATTCATTTGCCTTTTTTCCTACCTCCAAATCATCGAAAGACCTGACTGTTCATTTGCTGCCTTGAATTTCCCTTAGGAATGATTTGCTGCCATATCGGGAGCCATTGCAATGAGATATTCTACCTTACAGTATATTGGTATTTATAATATGACAAGAGCTTAGAACTATAACTTATAATGCAATAATAGGGAACATGGCCCATTGGTGAAATCAAAGAGGCTGTGCACATTATAGTTAGTCTCCACTTTATGACCATGTAAATCCCTTCTACCTACCATTAGTCAAATAACCCTGGTGGGCGCCATACAATGATGTGCAATGATGTTGTGGTTAAGTTGTAGTGCAGATCCTTAGCATTTACATATTTAGAGGAAGCAGCAATTACTCTACACCTGGTGGTCAGCCCAAGTCATGTGTCCTTTCTTTATGTTCTAAACAAATTAGCCAAGAAGTAATTAGAAAAGCAATTAAAAAAGAGCAACCAATCAGCAACTCACATGGTTATGGCATTGTTATAACAGACGTCGATGTTGACTTCTGCCATAGTTGTATTTTTGTGGAAATTAAACATTTTAATAAGCATTTACTGATTATAAGCCTCCATGATTTCTGGTTATAGTAATTGCAGAGAAAACCTTATGCAAGGACTATGTGCTGCCTCTGCTCTCCCCATGTGTTCCAATTGTCTGTAGAGTGACTCAAGTAACTTGTATAAAAAGGAGTCTACCCCCTCCATCAAGAGTTATAAACTGCTGGTAGCCAACACAGCTTTATTATTTCTGTCAATCATGCCATTTTCAAGATATTCTCAATTTAATCTTTATGCTAATTAGGAGGTTGGTGCACCCAGGGTGTGTACTCAGGACCCTGAGCACTGACTCACCTTTACGTGCTGTTGTATAGGCTCACCTCTAATTGTGTGGTGCAGTCTCCCCTCTGTGTGTTGTATAAACTCATCTCTGTGCCCTGTGATTCAGTACACAACTACAGACACGGGGAAAGCACAGCAAATCTGAGCATGTATTCGCCTTATAGCTGTAATCTTAAAAAGTGACTAAGCCTTTAAAAAAATTTTGGAAATCAATAGTGTAAACGAAAACTTTGTAATATCCTTTAATATTTACTAATATTTATCAATATACTTTATCATTGAAAGATGTTGCTGTTTCCTGTTTCCCTCTGCTTTTCCTCCTTATTTAAAGCGGTTGGCCACCTTTAGGAAAGTTTGAAAGGGTAAGGCCCCTTTCACACTTGCGTTTTTCATGCGCGTTTTCTGCGTGTGCTTTTGACGTGCAGAACTTGCATTGCACTCTGACCCATTGTAATCAATGGGCTTTTTCAGACTTGCATTTTTTTTTCACGCACACATGCAGGTTTTTTTTTAACGCACGTTTAAATCTCGACATGCTCTACTTTTGCAAGTCACGCGCGTGAAAAACGCACCATACAAGTCTATGGAGATGCATCAAAAACGCATTGCACTCTGAGACACTTGCAAGTGCAATGCAAATTCAATTGCCATAGAAAAGATAGAGCTCAGCCCTGAGTCCATTTCACGTGCATTTTCTGTGCATGAAAAACGCATTGAAATTGCATTGAAAACGCGCGTGAAAAACTGAGACACTGAACAAACTCTGACTGAAAACTGATTGCACTCTGATGCAAAATGTGCGTTTTTCACTGACCAAACCCTGATCGCTCCCTGATCAAACTCTGACGTGATCTGCAACGCAAGTGTGGAAGGGGCCTTAGTAAATAACTTGCCTGGGAGCTGCTGAAAGCCACCTGTGCCCTTTCAAGTACTCATAGAGGAGTGGCTATGACAGAGGGGGCGTGCATACAGAAATAATAGCCTTGAATCATCAAGGGAAATATTCTCTAGGTATGGTAAGAGCCTCCTTTATAGCCTACATTCGATATCTCTAAGCTGTGTAGAGGACTTCAGATACACTGCTCACTACAGGAGAAAGAATGGGCAGAAACAAGACACAGAGAAGCTGCTGTACTGAATGAAGTATATTGCAAGGTTTATTATAATCCCCTGCACTTTACATTTCTGCAATAAAAAAGGCTTTAAAGATTAAGTTACCATATTTTTCGGACTGTAAGGCGCACAAAAAATCCTTTTATTTTCTCAGAAATCAAAGGTGCGCCTTATATTCTAGTGCGCTTTATATATGAGCCGTACTTACAGACAACAGCTGCCTTGAACTGTGCACAGGTCTGCCACCTGCTGGTCATTCATCCTTATAATCCGGTGAGCTTTATAATCCGGTGCGCCTTATATATGAATCTAGACATTTTAGAAGGCATTTATTGATGGCGCGCCTTATAATCTGGTGCCCGAAAAAAATACGGTAATAAAATTTGCAACTTTAAGAGAGTAATCATTAAAACATTTTCATTGGAAAACCCCTTTAATGTTTGTGTAAGTCCCTTAATGCACTTGTTTTATTTATATCTATGGTAAGCAAGTGTCACATCCACAACACAGACTGAAGTTAGTATTCTGCTAACAACCCTCAGCATCATATTTACTGGCCTTGAAATGACTTGCTGCATATTCATTTGGCTGCTGAGCAAATAAAACTGTCTATCAAGTCTACAGCTTAATTACATGATATGAGCCAAAAATATACAACTGGAGAGGAATATCAATGTAATTCAACATATGGCCCTATATCTGTGGTTATCTGCAAAGGTTCTTCCCATTGCATGATATGTTATAACAGGTGTTGGTAAATGGTTGCAATAGACCTGTGTGGACAAGTCATTGCTGGGGTTAACCATAAAGTAAAACTCCTCAGAAATTGAGTGGTCATCAGTGTTCAGTTCTTTGTGTGTTTGATAATTAGAATGATATAAACACCCATAAGTGTGCTTTATTGGTGGATGGTGTATATTGATTTACATGCTGTCATTATAGAGTATGGTTATAGATGTAATTGTAGTAAGGTGTCGAGTCTTCCCATAACTTTTTATTACTGATGGTTATGAGTTTGGATCAACATCTATATATAGTATATAGGTGACTAAATAACTTCTAGTATAAACAGAACTTCCCCCCTGGACTACACCTCTGTCTGTATATCACATTCACTGTACTTACTTGTTACTCAGTGTTATTGCTGTTTTTGCTCCTATCACTCCCTTGGCTGCTCAATGCAAAATCCCAGGCTGTGGGCGGGGCCTCTCTTAGCAGACACATTACTGTATTATCCATCTAGTTTTGTGGGGTGACAATGTGGTTACCCCAGGGTTATCAGGGTATCCATCTAGTGTATATGCACTTTCATCTGGTGTCTGACATTGTACTAACACATTGACACATAGAAAGAGAGATGAGACAAATGATAAGATGCATATTACACAGAGACTGATAGATCATTACACTGTTACATTGTGAGCTCTGCTACATCTCACATATCCGCCACCCCCTTTCCCCCGGATCACTTATCTCTTTGTAGCTTGTAGTTTGCAGCCTCTCTCTATGCTTACGGTCTCCGGGCAGGAAGTAATTATTGAGAGTCTGAGCTCTGTGCAGGGGGCAGGGCTACAGCCACACAGCAGAGACAGACAGAAATCGGATCTGCACAATCTCATCCAAGATGGCGCCCGACCCTAAGTCAGAAGTTACTGAGTTACACAACTGAAATTGTGTGCACCAGGACTGATAGAGACAGGTTGGACTTATCTCTGTGAAAGGCTGTATTTTTGTTAATAACAGTGAATTTGAGAATGTGTTATTTTGATATCCTGAGTACATATAAGAATCTTGTCTTCGTGGGAATACCCCTTTAATCTTTGAAAGTATGTTAAGAAAAAAAGATTCCATCTTGGTTTTTCAAGTTTGCTTCCTCTTCCCTACCTTGCTATTAATACCATGATGCCTCAGCACACTAGTACAAGACCACCCAAGACAGAACTAACTTTGCTAGTGGGAAATGAACTCTGATTATCCTGTCCGACTATATTATATCCATATAAAAAGAAGTATAACATGTAAGTATAAAATAAGTATTCAGACAAGGAGGCTTAGCTGTGATCTCATTATTTCATGGGCGGATTATGACTGCCATGGGCCCTAGGCTGTATAAATATTATAGCCCCTACAAATTAGGAATTCTAGTACCAAGATTCTTGGGGAATGTAGGATGCATCCTTTCTGCCTGCTTTCAATCTACAGTTTCAAGAACTTTGTAGGACATTAAAAGATCCTGAAATGGCTCCTGTGTACATGTGTATTGACAGTAGGAACAGATTTATGAGGACTTCATGGATAAAGGTCCTTCTCAGTACAAAATTTGGTGGGTGGTCTGGGTGGCCATAGGCCCCGCAAGAAGGCTTGGGCCCGGGGCTACAGCCCAAACAGCCTGTATTATAATCCACTTTTGTATTATTTACTACTGTGTGACTGAAAACTGTCTTATTATTATTAGTAACCAAAGTATTAATAAGTTATTTGTGTCAGAATATGATGATAAGTTTCATTATTTTTGCAAGATATTTTTATTATAAAGGCATTAAAACATAACAAAAACTAGATACATTTCTTATGGTACTTACCCATAGAATAAAGCAAAAGTGTCATTTGAACCACAAAGGGAATGTCCTAAATACAGACCCCATGAGAAAATGAGCAAATATGTTTTTATCGTCAATTTCACCACATTTGGGATTTTTCCCCCAGATTCTCAGCACACTGCATGGGACATTTAATGCAGAGTAAGGCCCCTTTCACACTTGCATTTTTCACACGCGTTTTCTGCGCCTGCTTTTGACACGCAGAACTTGCAATGCACTCTGACCCATTGTAATCAATGGGTCTTTTCAGACTTGCATTTTTTTTCACGCACACAGGCACGTTTTTTTTTAACGCGCGTTTAAATCTCGGCATGCTCTACTTTTTCAAGTCACGCGCATGAAAAACGCAACATACAAGTCTATGGAGATGCATCAAAAACGCATTGCACTCTGAGACACTTGCAAGTGCAATACAAGTGCAATGGGGCACATTTACTTACCCGGTCCAGTCGCGATCCAGCGGCGGGTTCTCCGTCGCTGATTCGGGTTCTGCCGGGATTCACTAAGGTCCGTGCGCCGATATTCACCAGGTGTCGCTGCTGCGCCGAGGTCCGCCGGAGTTCACCTGCTTTTCTCTGGTGTATGTAAGTGCTTGATCTTGCGACACAAAAGGCTTTTTAAATTCCACGATTTTTCCGAATCCTTCGGGTTGTCTGGTGGCCACGCCCCCCGATTTCTGTCGCGTGATCTATCGCGTGCGCCACAATCCCGTGAAATACAGCGCAAAGCGGAAATATTCGGGAAAAACCTGACGGATTCGCGGCTGCGGACCCTTAGTAAATGTGCCCCAATGTGTTTTTCATGTATCAATTGCCATAGAAAAGATAGAGCTCAGCCCTGAGTCCTTTCACGCGCATTACCTGCGCGTGAAAAACGCATTGAAATTGCATTGAAATTGCACTGAAAACGTGCGTGAAAAATTGAGACACTGAACAAACTTTGACTGAAAACTGATTGCACTCTGATGCAAAATGTGCGTTTTTCACTGACCAAACCCTGATCGCACCCTGATCAAACTCTGACGTGATCTGCAACGCAAGTGTGGAAATGCCTAAGAAATATAATACACCCCACAAATATCAAGCCCTCATTGAACTGAGGTAAAGTAAAGAAAAAAAAAAGTTGTGGTTTTTGAAGTGCAGTGAGTAAAAAATAGAAAGAATAAAAAAGAAATGAAATATAGAATACGATACAACCCATTGATAAGAATAGCAAATCCAATCATTTCATGAGTAACCTCCAAGCATGTTGTACGGCTCCAATGCTTACAGCAAAGAACTAATTTTATCTGAGTTAACACCCCATTAACAATGACACTGAATAATGAGAAAAGAGAAAGTCAAAGACGGAAAAACTTCAGTAATAAAGGTTATTAAAGAGAAGGAGGTTGTGATGACATGCAGGCAGACGGAGTGCTGATATAGGTTGCTTTAAAGATCTGGGTCACGTCCAAGCCCAGGGCTTTCATAACAAGTCATGTGTATACACAACAAGTAGGGAGGACTGCGGGAAGCCACAAGCCCAGCAATGTGTTCAATAAAAACACTAGCCGATCCCCTATATTAAGTACAGATCCATGAGCTCCTAGATAGGTGACTCACCAGGCCTGCGGCTTCCGCTTCACAATACTTTGACGTTTCCACTGTGAGTGAGGGCTGAGGTGGTAAGTCAGTTGCCTACAAACTTTCTCCATGGCCCCAAGTGAATCCCCTTCCTGCAATAGAAAAGAGAGACAGGTTGAAGGCTTCATATACTAACTTTCTGAAAGTTTCATAAATACAACTTCTCTACTTATTGCATAGCTACAACATACAAAGCAGGAGGAGTAAACCAGGGTCCACTTGTGGTGGAATCCATCACTTACTCTAGGTAAGACTTTACTATCACAAATTATTCATCAAAGTTACCAAAAAAAATAATTTCTGGAGAACTGCTTCCATTGTGCCATTCCTCTCTATTCTTCCTGTAAAACATATGAATAAATTGACAACTGGGTGTCACCCCTGTAGGGGTGCAGCCTTACAAAGTATAAAACTGCCAGCACATAATGGACTACTTAATAGAATGCAGATACACCATTGGGTAACACCCAGTTGTCCAATCATTCATACACTTCTAGGAGAAATAACCTGCAGTGTGGATGTGCACAGTAAATAAATTGTTATTTGCGTGTTGTTTAGTTAGTTTAGTCACCATATATACTCGAGTATAAGCCTAGTTTTTAAGTACAAAAAATGTGCTGAAAACGCAAACTCGGCTTATACTGAAGTAAAAAAATATATCAAAACTCACCTTTCTGGCTTCCCCCGCTGCTGGCTATATACTGGGACAGGGGGCTGGCTATAAACTGGGGCAGGGGGCTGGCTATATACTGGGGGATATGGGCTGGCAGGCTATATACTGGGGGGCAGGTGCTGTCTATATACTATGGGGCAGGGTCCAGCAGGCTATATACTGGGGAGGCTGTGACCAATGCATTTCCCACCCTTGGCTTACACTCGAGTCAATAGGTTTTCCCAGTTTTTGTGGTAAAATTAGGGGCCACGGCTTATACTTGGGTCAGCTTATACTCGAGTATACACGGGTATATTGTATTTGCCTCTATATTTAATTAGTAATTGATACAGAAATCTAGAACTCCAAAGATTTCACCTATACAGGCAGTCCCCGGGTTACTTGCAAGAGAGGGTCCGGAGGTTTGTCCTTAAGTTGAATTTGTTTGTAAGTCGGAACTGTATATTTTATAATTTTAACCCCAACCAAACTTTTTTAGGTCTCTGTGACAATTGGATTTTAAAAATGTTGGGTTGTCATTAGAACTAGGATTAACAATAAAGCATAATGGCATACATATTTAATAACAGTTGTAGCTGTTTATTGTAGTTTGGGAGTAAAGTACAGTAAATTACCAACTTCCAGAGGTCCGTTTGTAACTAGGGGTCGTCTGTAAGTCGGGTGTTCTTAAGTAGGGGACCGCCTGTATTTTTGGATTTGTATTTAAGTGAACCCATCAACAGTTTTGACCATAATAAACTGCAGATAGTGCTTGGTATAAGCCCTAGAGAGGTGTGTAACCGTACCTATGGATGTGTAGTAAGTAGCAGCAGGATTGTAAAAAGTGAACTTTCTGTAAGTAACCAGACAAAATCCTGATACAGCTCCTACTCTTCATAGAGGGGAAGGGCTGTAGAGCAGAATGGTACAGAGAGTTGAAAGACCAGAACTGGATTATAACGTCACTTTTCACAGTCCTATCACTACTAAAAACACACTAAAAGATATGACTACGTAGAATTGCTAATATTGTCTGCAGCTTTGTATGGTCAAGCAAGACTGCTGACAGATTCCCTTTAACCAACACATAATGAGTTATAATATATATATGTAGGTGTATTGAGTACATTTACTCCTGATTAATGTGGATCTTTTGTGCAACTTTTTTTGCAAACAGTCCCTGTCCCCATGGGGCTCACAATCTAACCAACCTACCAGTATGTTTTGGAGTGTGGGAGGAAACCCACGCAAAGACGGAGAGAATATACAAACTCTTTGCAGATATTGACCTGGATGGGACTTGAAGCCAGGACCCCAACACTGCAAGGCTGTAGTGCTAACCACTGAGCCACTGTGTTTCCCATAATATAATATCTTTCTATCCATCCATCCATCCACACCTTTCTCTTTCTCTCTATCTGTATAATATGTAACCATCCAATATCCATCTTTCCCTCTCTCTCTCTCAATCAATAAACATACATATATATATACATATGCCTAATATCTATCTATCTAGCTTTGCATGACGGAGGCTTCAGTATGGAGCTGAAACATAGCGCTATGAATAAATCAACCTGATTTTTTTTCAGAACTACTACTGAATGGGTAAAAATCTATCTATCTGTATAATATCTATTTATTGTAGAGACACGTGAATACAACATTGCAGGATTACCACCTATGAATAATAGGATTATTCAGAATTTTTCATTCTATTATCCATTACTGGTTAATGTTCTAATGAACAGTTCACTGTGCACTACCGAGGATGTGTATCCCATAATGCTGAATGTACACTCTACAATTCTATTACTTTAGATTCAAAGGAAAGTATTAAAGTGATAACAATACTGTACAGAAAACTATTATTCTTATGATTAATCGTCTGCTGGATATTTGGTGCTTATCACACAGAATTCCTGCAGAAGAAAGAATGACTGAGCCATAATAATGCAGATTATCTACATAAACTCATTTCCAAAAGTTTTCAGTTTCTGCTGAGAAAAACATTGCAATAATTGTGCTCCTGACTCTATTGTATGTATCGAATAAAGCAATCATGAATAAGCAGATGCCACTGTGTAGTGACTGCAATTGTTCTGGAAAAGACACATATTCCGGATAACATATGGGTAGCATAGGAGATAAAGGGGTGTTCACATCTCAGGTATATATATATATATATATATATATATATATATACTTAATGCGGGATCAACATGTATACAAGGCATACAACCAGAATACATGATCATCATAATCCCCATTTACTCCCATACTGTACTATGGCAGCATATGTTAGGATCAATTAGACAACCTAGGGTTAAAGTACCCTGGGGGTTTAAAAAATAGTAAAAAAAAATTTGTTAAAAAACCTAAAAATTCAAATCACCGGATCTAAAAATAACAAGTAAAAATCATAAACATGTTAGGTATCGCCCTGTCCCAAAATGTCCAATCTATCAAAATATAATTATTATTCCCAATGTTTAACCTTGTAATAGAAAATAGTGTCCAAAAGTACAAAACGCCACTTTTTTGCCAAAGAATTCGGGGGGCGTACCATCGGACTCCAGCGGAGCCCTGAGCAGGGAAGCGACACCTGTAGGATACCGGGCGCACAATCTTAGTGAATCACTGCAAAGTGCATGATCGTCGAACAATGCACTTTCCGTGAACTCTGTGGGACCGTGTAAGTAAATGTGTCCCAAAATGTTCTCAATACCTATGGAGGGTCTAACCACATATTATAATGATACTGTCCCAGAACACATCTATGTGTTCAGTGCTAGTGAGATAAGTTTGGATCAGTCTTGCCAATTCTGGCACAATAACAGGAGCCATGTCACTTTATGTGTACAAGACAAATCGATCATTGATCAAAATCAAGACGCATCCAAATTATATCACATAAATCACATCAGCTGATGACGGATGGTAATTATGTCTGGTCTAAGTGGTGACCACCTATTAAGCTGCCTCGGAGACCCCCCTTATTAGTTACACGACAAGTATTAGCGACAATAAATCCCAAGCCACATGTCTGCAATGCCTGAATGATGCCTATATGCCTTTGGTAATGCCCATGTAACTAGTAACACTCAACTTTAAATGAGTCTTGTCTTTGAGATCTACTCAGATCTCAGAACCTCAGGACTCTACGGCTTTTGTATAACCTGTCCTGATGAAGGGCCACAAAACCAGACGAGACCAAGTAATCTATAAGACCTTGTCTACTTCTCTATTAATCTTTAGGAACAGTCGCCCATTTAAAGTATGTTAAGTAGACATTAGATACTAATCCACTAGAACGCTACAACTCATTAGTAATGTATGAGCGCTGTTACATATTATCAATACTAGGTCAATTTTTCTTCCTGTGGAAATTTGGACAACATCTTCTATAATTACTTTCATAGTCAATACATAGGATTTTCCTTGAATTCCCTCCATCATCATCCAGAATGGGTCCTTAAATGAGGTAACATAGCAACAGGTCATCCAGCACATCTATTACCAAACCCTTTACATTGGAATTAGAGATTCAGCAAATCTAAATAATGGTTTGCAGGTGTCAAAGCAAATCGAAATATTTTTGGCTTTCCTTCGGACAAATCTTTTAAAATATTGGCTAGCTACTGCTGTCATTCATCCCTGAGCTTACATAGAAAGGGAAAAAATTATGAAAACAAAGAAGAAAAAATTATCAAAATGTTTTCATGAATAATCAGTGTTTTAGACTCTAAAACACTGATTATTCATGAAAACATTTAGATTTTTTTCTTCTAAAATTTAGAGGACCAACTCTCCATAAGTTCAAAACATATGCAGACCATAAGCTCCATCCACACTACAATGCGGACAACAGGCATCTACCCTCGACCCCATTTTCCACAAGACTGCCAGTGTCCTATAGACCCTATGAAGTAAAAATAGCAGGGATTGCCTCGGAGCTAGAATAATAGATAGAACCCCTGGAGAACCTGGCACCTCACCCCATCCCTCATCTGAAAGTTCACTCACCCCCTGCTCCCATCATCTCTGAATCTCCACCATCAGATCCCCTAACAATTTATCCAGAATCGTACAGAGAGATGAGGCCGCGCATATGTCTGGTCTGCGACACACGTATCATAACCCCCAAAGAAGAAAATTGTAAACCCTCCTCAGAATAATTTTGGATGGTGATCTCATTTATTAGAATAGTTTCTGCTCACCCACGAGGTACGCCCAGATCTGGCAGTACGGATCCTCACTCCATGAGAGAATATATATAAGAAAACTCTTTGCTTAATCCAGCTACTGACCGGATTTGGTCTTTGTTAATACTTGCTAAAAATGTATTTCCACATATAGAAAACACCCATAACTAGTAGCATAGGAGTGTCCTGGTGGAGCATGATGTTCACATGGAATATTTTACAAGTAGGATACTATGGAGCGAGTTTTAAAAGAAAATGGCCTGTTTTTTTTGGATATATTTCTTTGTTCAGATGCTAAAAAAGACACAAAAAGCAAAGAAAAGTAATCAGAGAATATTTTAGTCTGCTTTTATGACAAAGTGTAGTGTAGCTCCAGGACATCAGGGCACAGAGCCAATAACTAGTAACACTCTTCCTTTTTGAGAAGAACCTGTAGTTGTTATCTCTAACTTTACCCTCATGTGAATGGATGTACAGCAGCACTCCCAGCTTTCAAGATAATAACACTCATCTTCTTGTATACAGCAGATACCATGGCTACTGGACAACACTTGACGCGATGAGCCGATGGCCATAGATATAAATTGAAATAGTTACATTGTTTATTAGGTTGGATATAGAGACACATACCGTAGTTCCAAACTATCCAAAATTATAGATCCAGAAGGCCGATTGGACATTATTCACAATGTATGGGGGACTATTTCAGTTGTTCATGGCAACCAATCAGAGCTCAGATTGCATTTTATAAACAACTGTTGGAAAATGAAAGCTGAGCTCTGATTAGTTGCTATGGGCAACTGCTCTTAGACACATACATATATATTTATGTATTATGTATGTGTAATGGGCCTTCAATATGTACCGTAACAAAATGAAACATTAACTGAGATTTCACACTGCGAAATGCACAACACTTAAGGGTTTTGTTCCAATTTATAAGTATAAGTGGCCAAAATTAGTCTTGTCATACAGGTCTGTAAATATGGAACCATATGGAATACATTGTAATCTATTTGCTTCTAGAAGGCCCTGTAACATCTAATCAAACTGACAGCTACAGGAGGTAGCGAAAAAGCGCTGTTAGTCATAACATAGCATATTACAGGATACAAGGTGAAACCGTCTCAGGCCAACGCGTTTCCAGTGTCATCCGAGTATATAAGGTAAATGCACTTTGCCTCACAAATATACAGGGTGTGCCAGAGTATTGAATAACGGTGCGCATTCTTCAATCATGTGGTGCCCAATGCACTGCTCTGGAAGTGGGCACTAACACGCTCCTTTAGGTGCACATTTTTTTTGTCTTGGCCACACAGTGCAGCCATGACACGAGCTCCAAAGTCATTCTTTCTAGTACCAAGTCAGACAGAAAACTGGCACCAGTTTAATAGATTTGGGCTTATGGCCCAGATTTATTAAAGCCTTTGCACCAGTTTTTTGTCTGACTTTGTGCAAACTTATTTCACGTGTATTTACAAATGTAAAAGGGACGTTCCGGTGCACAGTTGGACCATGCATCACATTTATCATCTGGTGTCCGGCAAAATTGTGTCACACGTCCTATGTAAAAGGGGAACCAAAAAATGTTGGTGCACTCTGACTGGGCAGTGCAGTGGGCGCCAGATTCATGAAGAACGTGCCACACAATTTATGAATCTGGAGCCCCCTGCACACTATACAGGCGGTCCCCTACTTAAGAACACTCCACTTACATACGACCCCTAGTTACAAACGGACCTCTGGATATTGGTAATTTATTGTACTTTAGTCCTAGGCTACAATGATCAGCTATAACAGTTATCACAGGTGTCTGTAATGAAGATTTATTGTTATGTAGTCTTATGTCTTATGACAATCCAACATTTTTAAAATCCAATTGTCACAGAGACCAAAAAAGTTCTGGCTGGGATTACAATGATAAAATATACAGTTCTGACTTACATACAAATTCAACTTAAGAACAAACCTACAGACCCTATCTTGTATGTAGCCTGGGGACTGCCTGTACAGGCAAACTGCACAGTTTTTATCAATGTGCCCCTATGTCTTTAACTGCCCCATTATTATGATTATTTAGACTTGCAATAACACAACCTCCTGCCTTTTAGAGGTTCCCGTGAGATCACATTTATGTGTCTAGAATGCAATGCTATAATCAAGCTAATTTATGCAAAAAAATGCACTGTTTTCAACTAACAGAATATATATAAACCATTGAATTAGGTCCAGGTGTTACCCTTAGGAAAACCCCTGTAAACAGTGAAAGTACATATTTCTCGATACAAGAACGTAACTATGGAAGCAAGAGCCCATTTACTAAGCACCGATTGTGTTGTTGCTTTCGTTTGGATAACGAGAAATTCCTATTGATACACGTACATAATGGAATTGCTGAGTGTGGGTAAGGGGTCAGCTGTGGCACTGGAAGAGGTGAAACAAGGTGTTTAGATTAATATCACAGTTTTGGGCATGGTTTCTGGATTGATGACATTGTTGATATTTTTGCAGCTCCATCCATTATCGTATTGAGGTGTGAAATGTTACTTGTCCCGAAACAATCCTCTGCAATTTTTCTACTTTGAAACTGTGAAAAGCGGAGGAAGTGATAGAGACCATCTTTCACTCCTTAAAGGGGTTGTCCGTGTGGGGGGCAGGATCTTAGGTAATTTACCTACTCATAAGGTCAGAGATCACATGACCCTCCATCTGCAGCCATTTTATGGTCAGGAGTGTCCGGCTGATGAGGTAAAAGACAGGAGGCTTCACTTTACATATCAAGAAACCAGAGCAGAACTATTAATAGATGTATATTGGTAAATTACCTGATATCCTGCCCCTAACACTTACGTCCACATTACAAAAACATGAGGTAAAGTGGCCAACCCCTTTAATATTCTACACAGGGGTGTAACTACAGTGGTAGCAGCCATAGCAGCCGCTATGGGGCCCACAGTATCAGGGGGCCCCGTCATCCGACCTGACACAATAAAGAATGGAGGATGTGCACCATTATATCTATATTGTACTGCACATGTCCAGCATAATATGTATATAACATATACTGTGATGTATATATGCAGTATCTGTGATGTGTATATGGTGGCTGTATACACTGTATGTGAGTATGTTGCATATGGCACTGTATGTATGTGTATATGCACATGAGTGTATTTATATGTGATTGTAACTCGCATGTGTGAGTATACTAATATGTATATTTTTTAAGTGGGGCCCCATGCAGTAGCCTGCTAGGGGGCCCTGTCTCTCCTAGTTACGCCACTGATTCTGCACACTGTTATCTGTTATGGCTTCATGGGTTGTAAAAAATGTTCCCTTCTCCCCCGACTTCTATAGAGCACATTGCTCAGCCATTTGTCCTCCTCCCCATCACAAAAAAGAACACCTTCCCCTGTCCCCAGCACCTGCAGAATTGTCTGTCACCAGAAACAGCACAATCGCAGACTGAGGTTAAAATTAAACCGCGAAATCAGAAGCTCTGAGTCACCGCAGACAGGAACAAGGATAAAATGAATTAATGCTTCCTATTCAGCCTCTAATCTCCGTGCGCTGTCTATTATTAACCCATGTATTACTCCGCAAGCACCTGGAAAGCAAATGCTGGTAAGCAAGCGGCAAAAATCTCCTATCCTCAGCAAAAATGTAAAAAAAATATAAAATGTATCCCATTCTGCAATATAAAACAATACTCGGACCAATGGTAAAAATATTACAAATAAAGCAAAACACGAGGGAATTCTCGAATATTTTAAAAGGGAACATAATAGAATGGAAATACAAGTGTAAAGTCTCAGATTGTAAATATTCCCTCAGTAGAACATTATGTGGGGATATGAATATAAAAAGATCTTTAATAACACAATAGAAAAGCACATAGTAATCTATATTTACTCTCCAGCTTCGCTGCTCATTGACTGTCATGTGTACATTTCATTAACAATTCACAAATGCTATAAAGAAACTGCTTTATTTGACTTGCTATAAGCCCTAACAGGGAAATGTCTGAGATTTACCAGCAACAGCGCCACCCCGGCCCTATGGCTGTGTCTGGTATTGCAGCTTGACCCTAATTGTATGAATAATAAGCTACAATACAAGTTACAATGGGATTGTTCCTGGGAAAAGAGCAAATTTTCTAGCCTTAAATAACCTCTAATGAGCAATCAGACTGCGAATTATACTTGCTAATAGACCTATTGCTACTGTAATCGTTTGTGTGTAGCCCAAAAAGGAAACATTTCTTATAAAATAGAGTTGATGTTTCTCATCAGCTTGAGCTTTCTCTATAGTTAAGTGGAATTATTAACTATAAAAATCCACATTTTCCTTATATATCTTTAATATTTTTACAACATGCTAGGCCTCATTTATCTGCTCAGTTCCTCCTGCTCTATAACATGCTGCCTGCAAATAGGACAATGGGGCTCATTTACTAAGGGTCTGAACGCCGCACTTTCGTCAGGTTTCCCGAATATTTCCGATTTGCGCTCAATTGCCCCGGAATTTTGGTGCACTCGATCGGATTGTGCCGCATCGGCGCCAGCTTTCATGCAACAGAAATCGGGGTCGGAAAAACCACGGAATTTAAAAAAGAATTTGTGTCGCAAGATCAGCGCTTACATGCACCGGGACGAAGAAGGTGACCTCCGGTGGACCTCGGATATCGGGCGCACGACCTTAGTGAATTACGGCAGACCCAAATCCTCGTCAGACAACGCGCCGTGGGAGGCGGCTGTATGTAGCTGTGTTACTGGGGACGAGGCGGCTGTATGTAGCTGTGTTACTGGGGATGAGGCGGCTGTATGTAGCTGTGTTACTGGGGGTGAGGCGGCTGTATGTAGCTGTGTTACTACAGATGAGGCGGCTGTATGTAGCTGTGTTAATACGGATGAGGCGGCTGTATGTAGCTGTGTTACTGGGGGCGTTGCGTCTGTATTTAGCTGTGTTACTGGGGGTGAGGCGCCTGTATGTAGATGTGTTACTGGGGATGAGGCGGCTGTATGTAGCTGTGTTACTGGGGGTGTGGCGGCTGTATGTAGCTGTATTACTACGGATGAGGCGGCTGTATGTAGCTGTGTTACTACGGATGAGGCGGCTGTATGTAGCTGTGTTAATATGGATGAGGCGGCTGTATGTAGCTGTGTTACTGGGGATGAGGAGGCTGTGTGTAGCTGTGTTACTGGGGATGAGGCGGCTATGTGTAGCTGTGTTACTGGGGGTGAGGCTGGGATTGCGACTGGACCGGGTAAGTAAATGTGCCCCACTATGTACAATTTGCTCATCTCCTCCTGCTCTATAACATGCTGCCTGCAAATAGGACACTGTACAATTTTCTTATCTCCTCCTGCTCTATAGCATGCAGTCTGCAGATAGGACACTATATACCATAAAACAGTGGGTATGGAAAGTATTCAGACCCCTTTAAATTTTTCACTCTTTGATTCATTGCAAGTAATTGGTAAGATTAAAACATTTTTTGCTCATTAATGTAAAAACTGTACCCCATATTGACAGAAAAAAACAATAATTTGATAATTTATAAACAAGAAAAACTGAAATATCACTTCATTTGGGGATCGTCTGTCTCCTCCTTGTAGATCCTCCCCAGTTCCCTCAGATTGGTTGGTGGATGCCATTTTCAAGTCTCTCTAGAGATGTACAATTGGGTTTAGGCCAGGGCTCTGGCTGAGCCAGTCAGGAATGGTCACAGAGATGTTCTGAAGTCTCTGCTTTGTTCTTTTAGCTGTGTGCTTAGGGTCATTGTCTTGGTGGAAAGTGAACTTTCAGCCCAGTCTGACCAAACAGTTTTTTGTTCACTGCAACCCCAAAGTGAAGAACGTGTCCTTTGAGGTTCACCTGAGAGGCTGGTAGGGAAATCCAAAAGAAAATATTCCTCCAGCACAATGCAATCTTCTTGTAGTAATACTTGTATTTTATTCGGAGTCTATAAAATCCATAAGCATATTGTGAGTATTAGCGGTAGCATTATGCAGCAAAGCCCACCTGTGTATGATGGGGGCTCACTCTGTCAACCCTCCTCATACAGTACTAGCAGCTCTCCACCATACATGTACGGCACGGAGCATTAAGTAGTTAAACACAGCTGGAGTCCAATGAAGGAGTAGAACCATCTCAAGGAGGATCAGAAGGAAATGGACAGCATGTGTGTTAAACATGAGTGTCACAGCAAAGGATCTGAATACTTATGACCATGTGATATTTCAGTTTTTCTTGTTTGATAAATTAGCAAAAATATCTACATTTCTGTGTTTTTTCAGTCAAGATGAGGCGCAGAGTGTACATTAATGAGCAAAAAGAGAACTTTTGTGAGATTACAAATTGGCTGCAATGAAACAAAGAGTGAAAAAAGTAAAGGGCTCTGATTACTTTACGTACCCACTGTATATAACTGGCAGTTCACGGAAGTAGAAAAACATCATAAATATCACATCTCGACTTTCCACAAGTTCAGGATGATGCATTCAGGAAGTAAGCGAGACATCAATGGAAAATGTTTAACAACATCATCCTTTCTTGCAGAGAGAAGGCTAATTAGTTTTTATCAATATATCGGCCAGGGAGATTTTAGCGTTTTGCAAGCCAGAAAATCTTTTATCACACAACAGTGACTTGAGGAGAAGGCGACGCCTGTTCTCTAAATGCAGAAAATCCACATTATCTTCCTCTGATACAAATCTTCCGAGTGGTTACCAGCGCTGATGAAAGCACAGCTTGCCTATAAGTAGCGTGACATGCTTTCTCTTCTGGGAAAAGACAGGTATGCCATATGCAAATCGCAGAATCCACCACAACAGATCAATTATTCATTGTGCAAAATAACATTTTAGGATCTCCCATCTGGATATATCAATTTGATGTTGCTCACTTGCTACTTTGTTAGGGCCTATTGCTAAATCCGCGATTAGTTCCACGTTAGCGGGAAATCTACATCCTGGATGTGGCACTTCACACCCCACATCCATGCGTGAAATCTTACTTCAGCAAGGCTAAATGAAATCTGTAGAAATGTTTGCGGAACACTTTCTCTTCAATTCAAGGAAAAACACTCAAAAAAAAAAAAAGAAAAGAAATAAAACACAGGATTATCAGAGGAATGCGCTACTGGAAAAAAGGGAATTGTAAATCACCTAATTAACCAGCTGCGATAATGAAAAATAAATATTGGATTTTTTTTCAAGTTGTCTATCTAGATAAAAGGGAAAAAATCAATCTACACTGCTATTTACCAAGCACTCAAGTCTGCACAAAGGTAGAATTATATTTCTCTATGACGGCCTCATACATGGAGGAAAACAGGTAGCAGCCAGGAGATGACAATGGGCTCCCCTTTCAGTAAGCAGTTACTACCTATAGGAGGCATATAATGACTCCATAGTACACTGAATAAGAGGCCTGAGAGACCACTCAGGAGGTCCTTATTATCCATTATATCAGCTCAGCTAGAAATGTTTTTGCATTAAGCCCTTTTATATCAAATGGCTACCTCGACACAGGCAAGAAACATGGCCTGGTCTTTACTTAATAACACTTACATACAGTGGGTATGAAAAGTAATCAGACCATTTTACTTTTTTCACTATTTGTTTCATTGCAGCCAATTTGCAAAGTCAAAAAAAAGTTTTTTCCCGCTGCTTATTAATGTACACTCTGCACCCCATGTTGACAAAAAAAGAAATGTAGATATTTTTTGTTAATTTCTTAAACAGGAAAAAACGAAATATTACATGGTCATAATTATTTAGACCCTTTCTTAAGGTATACACATGTGTGAGACACAGACATCAGCTACACAAGTACCTGACATGTTCTGCTATACACATGTGTGAGAGATACAGACACAGAGAGATACAGACATCAGCTACACAACTACCTGACATCTTCTGCTATAACATGTGAGAGACACAGACATCAGCTACACAAGTACCTGACATGTTCTGCTATACACATGTGTGAGAGATACAGACATCAGCTACACAAGTACCTGACATGTTCTGCTATAACATGTGAGAGACACAGACATCAGCTACACATGAATCTCATTTGTTCTGCTATACACATGTGTGAGACACAGACATCAGCTACACAAGTACATGACATGTTCTCCTATACACATGTGAGAGACACAGACATCAGCTACACATGAATGTGATATGTTCTGCTATACACATGTGTGAGACACAGACATCAGCTACAAAAGTACATGACATGTTCTCCTCTCCTATACACATGTGAGAGACACTGACATCAGCTACACAAGTACCTGACATGTTCTGCTATAACATGTGAGATACACAGACATCAGCTACACAAGTACCTGACATGTTCTGCTATACACATGTGTGAGACACAGACATCAGCTACACATGAATCTGATTTGTTCCGCTATACACATGTGTGAGACACAGACATCAGCTATACAAGTACATGACATATTCTGCTATAACATGTGATAGACACAGACATCAGCTACACAAGTACCTGACATGTTCTGCTATAACATGTGAGAGACACAGACATCAGCTACACATGAATCTGATTTGTTCTGCTATACACATGTGTGAGACACAGACATCAGCTATACAAGTACCTGACATGTTCTGCTATAACATGGCAGCCTGGAGCTGTTGTATCTCTCCTATACACACACAGGCTGCAGGGGCCGTCGCACCAGGAAGCACGTGGAGGGGTCATTACACCATTATACCTCACATCATTATACAGACTGTCAGTCATGTGTATAGGAGTATCTCATATATATATACATACAGGCTGCAGGGCATCCAGCACCAGGAAGCACATGGAGGAGCCATTATACCATTATACCTCACATCATTATACAGGCTGTCAGTCATGTGTATAGGAGTATCTCATACACAAAGGCTGCAGGGGATGCCAGCACCAGGAAGCACATTGAAGAGCCATTACACCATGATACCTCATGTCATTATACAGGCTGTCAGTCATGTGTATAGGAGTATCTCATACACACAGGCTGCAGGGGGCGCCAGTACCAGGAAGCACATGGAAGAGCCATTACACCATTTACCTTACATCATTATACAGGCTGTCAGTCATGTGTATAGGAGTATTTCATACACACAGGCTGCAGGGGGCGCTAGCACCAGGAAGCACATGGAGGAGCCATTATACCTCACATCATTATACAGGCTGTCAGTCATGTGTATAGGAGTATCTCACACACACAGGCTGCAGGGGACGCCAGCACCAGGAAGCACATGGAGGAGCCATTACACCATTATACCTCACACCATTATACAGGCTGTCAGTCAAGTAGTGGGGGGGTGGGGGTGGCTGTGCCTCCCACTCATGAATAAGCTGGACAGCTTGAATATGCTAATGACTCATTGGACATCTCACAGGTGATTTGCATACAGCTTTAGTACCTGATTGCTTAACTTTACAGACATGTAGAGGGACAATGACCATATAGGGACAATGCTTTCTAATGGCAGTTTATGAAAATATATTTAGTTTAGGAGGTTTATTTGCCTGACGGGTTCTCTTAAATATGGTTTGTAAAATATGAGATGTATGGGAGACATTATAAATCACTCCATATAAGTGAATGTGTGAGTTATTCTGGATGTATTTATAGGTTTACACTACCATTGATTTTATCATGTTCACCACCAGGCAGTGGGCGGGGAAACTTGAGATATCCTGTTGAAATATGGAGCCTATTCATTACATGTAACATGAAACAACATCAGCTCTATAAGGTTAGAAATCGTTGATGTTATAGACCACTAATGGGCTATGACCGAAGCAAAGCTTGTCTGCAATCTGCCCCCTTATCAAACACTGCAAGCATAATCCCCAACCCCCAAGTGTCTCTATTTTTGGGATATTTCCTACAGTTACCTGTGGCCTCAGTCTCTATCTTATTTGAATCTTCTAATCTATTTAACTAAAACTAATTAAAAACTTTAAAATGTTGAAAACACCATTTTTTATGCAGAAGCATCACAAAAAAATTAATCTGCATTGTATAAATATTTTTACATTTGACCGTGCAATGCTGCGTTCACACATCGTGGTTACAATGCGTTGTGAAAAGGAGGTCAAATGCTATGGAAAGGAAATTTTCGACAACGTGGGATTAATGGCAATTTTAATAGGCAACTTTTCTGTGCACAGCCTTTGAATTGTGTTTTGAAACGCAATGTAAATGTCACATTTGAGCACAGTCATATAAATAATAATAGAAAATAATAAATCTTTATTCATATAGCGCCATCCTGGGGTTAATCTGATTCAATCGAATATCTGTGTGTAATACTAAATATCTTCTTCCAGGAAGAGAAGCAGCCAATACCAATTCTCAATATTGTAACTAGTATTTCTGTGATAAGACAACCCCTTTAATTATTAATTCCAGAGGTGAAATCTCTCATGAATCAAAACATGATCGAATATTGAAATATTAATGCCCTTTGCTAACAGTTTATTATCATAGATCCTAATCCATTGTAATACTAGACAGTGTCTCAGAGCAGCCTGTTTATCTAGAGGTGATATCTTGCTTTGGTGGCAATGCTGAAGGATATCAATATCCTGCTTCCTGTGTTCCTATCGTTACTAGATCGTAAACTGCATTATCATGTTACCAGTAGAGACCCACTTGAGTAACATAGGTTGTACCTTGTACTGCAGCACAGCCTGATGCAATACTATGCACAACCTTGGAGAAGTGTGGAGATTTTTGGGAAAAGGACAACCGAAGAAGCTGACCCTGGTGAGAAGTGAATATGCAACAGAATAAAAGGATGAATACTTTAGCCCTTGCAGATGCAAATTCTATAGCCTTATTTACTATATACTGAGCCAATGCTACTTTTGAAATTAAAAGGACAATGATCCCCTAAAAGGAGGAACACTGGAGTTGTGCCTTGTTGAGCACAACTCGACCAGGTGAGCAAACTACTCAACCATATAAAATATCCACAATCCAACAATATTACCCTATGAGCGCTTCTTGTTTCCACCATTATCCCCTAAAAGGAGGAAGGCACTTCTGGCGGCTTGTGTCATAAATCTAAGTGTGCAGAGTAAGGTTGAAGATTTAACAATGCTTAAAAGAAATCTACCACATGGATGCAGTGCTTCTAAACCACACACAATTACATGCTGGCATGTGCCCCATGAAACATTATCCATTCAGCTTTTGCTTCCAACAGCTTATTTTTTGAGAAAATCGCCTTCTTAAATTATGAGGATGAACATCTGAAGCTTCTGTCTACTTTGCAGGAACCCCTTTTGGCTCCACAGTCTGCTAATTAATCATGCCACTGTTTCTGCATGTTTCCTCCCTTCGAATGGAAACCCCAAATGGTGGCATAAATAACTTTCAGACAAGGGAACCAAAAGGGGCTCTTGTGACGTAGACAGGAACCCTTGTGACTAATATAACGGTCGTGTCTGGGGTGGTGTCCAGTTGCACCATATATTCTTCATTGAAACATAAACAGGTGCCTGTTAGTGGTGATCCATATAGTCTACGGTGCTTTTACTGTGATTCTGGACATTTGCTTGTATTTTTTGACTATTCTACTGCCTTATGATTTTGTAACTTGTCGCCATCTTGGTTTTGACTGTTTGTCTGTCTTGTCTTGGTTGTTTGTCTTACATTTCTGTGCAATTACTCAAGGTAGAACCACCACCCGGCAAGTAGGCAGGGACATATGTTGTAGGTAGTGCATTTGTTATCTGTCTTGACACATTTGTATGCTATAGAATGGGACATAAACATGAACAAATTATAATGCAAAGGTTTCTCGAAATGTGAGAATATAATTTAGAACAAATGCAAGAAAGGAAAGTATTTAGACATTTACCTGAAGTTATTCAATGGTGCAAAATAGCAGAGCACTAGGCACTTCCTACAAAGGATGAAAGGTAAATGGCACTCATCAGTCCATTAAGCACATGTTCTGCCCGGTAAGTCCTTATATGTTTTTAGAATAACTTACATTGCTAAATGGGATTCTAAGAGCTGCATGTCTTCAACTTATTATACTTTTCAGAATAATAAATATACTTCAGGGAAAAGTGGCAGCCGCCACATCCCCTTAGTAAGGAAAGGTTTTCCAGCTGTGAAACTTCTCTTTAGATATTTATAAACTACACTGGGATTCATTATATTGAGTCACAAATAGTATAAGATGTCAGGCATTCCTCCCCATCTATAACATGCATAGTACATGGGTGTATACAGAAAAGATTGTACTTATCAATATGACTAGCACAGGGGCTCAGTTATGGTCCCTGTGTATAAACCAACCAGAATAACATCACATACAACCTGTATGTCCTTCCTTATGTAGGATGCCGACAGGTATATGTTTCTCCCAATTGTTGGGAAAAAATTATTAAAAAAATAATACTCACCTTTCCTGAGGCAGGTAGAGCAGTTGATTCTGAGAAATTCTTTCCACCTCTTGGAAAAGGGGGACAGACCCTGAAATCTGTGCATTCAATGAATTCAGGATGGTTGGGCGGTATACTTATGTGTGCAATGATAACAACATGAATTCCTTCCTGACCTACATCAATAGCCTCTCACCTAGCTAAAACAGTTCCCTATACTGTACTGATGAGATATAGTAACATCTAAACAGTGGTGTCTACAGTTGGGAGTCTGTTCCTTTCGGAAAAGACTCATAGGATCATTGGCTATCATCCCAAATCTTGTCACTAGGCTTCTCGAAAGTCAGATACTGATGTAAGGAAATTATATTTGTATAACCACAATATAAAGGAAGAGAAGAAAATGAAAATAAACTGTATGCAATGAGTTAAAGACCACAGAAAATCTTGTAACTGATATGCAGCATAGATTATACAAAAATACAAAGTTTACCTTCATTTGGTATAGAAAAAAATGAACAAAAGCAAAAGGTATAGCAAAATTTCTAAAAATTCCCATTAAAAGGGAACCTCTCACTAGCGACTGCCCCCCAGAAAACACACACAATACCATTTAGATGTCTTCACACCTGTTCCGCTGATGCCTGTATCCATGGGATTAGAGACAACCTAAAAAAGACTTTTATTGGTGCCTTCTGTTACAAATGATCCAGTGATGAAGGTGGGAGAGGTCCAGCATACAGTCAAACTATCCCACCTCCTAACTGATGCTAACACAGCTAACCCTCAGGAAAGAGGGAGTTGAGAGAGTCGCTGTATGTGTGTGATGCTGAAGGGAATTCCCGAGGGAAGGGAAAATTAGGTGGGTTGAGAGAGAAGCTGGCTTTGTGTGACTTGCTGAAGAGAAATCAGCTCCCTTATCACCCCTCCTTCAGGAATTCTCTTTAGTGAGTCACACATGGCCAGCATCTCTCAACTTTCTCATTCCTGTGGGGGGACGGGTTAGCAGGGTCAGTTAGGAGTTGGGGTAGCTAAACTGTATGCCAGAGTTTCCCCAGCTTTCATAATTTGATTTTTAGTAACCAAGGGCATCAATGAAAGTCTTTTTAAGAGGAATCCTGGCTCTTTGGATAGCGACGTCACTGAAACACGTAAAAAGACATCTAAAAGGTACCTATGTGGTTTGTGTGTGTGCGTGGGGGGTGTAAGCTGGTAACAGGTTCCCTTGAAGTATATGTTTTAGGCAGTGTCTACGATATACCATGTATATGACCAGTAAAATACCTAGTACACTCAAATTCTAGAAATGTACTATGTTTCTTATCTTACTGTAAATAATATTGACTGTAACAGATGAACAGGAGAGGAAGAAAACCTCTGGAGCCTGGTTCTAAATGATGGTATATCAATTGCAAATCACTCAGTTCCACACTAGGTAAAGCAGTAAAGTCTAGCTTCAGAGACTCCACTCAATCCACATTGGCTTTAAAAAGATTTATAGGAGGGTTAAATGAGCTTACACATAAAGTAAACTCATCTTCTAACAGCAGCGAGTCAAGAAGATAAATAGTAGAGCTTAGAATGCAAAAAATAAAGGATGACACACAACTAGTTCTACAAAATATAAAAAACAAGCACTGTATGTCATTTATGTGCCTATATAAGTGTATATATATTAAGACTTATTTCGCACTATCGTTCCTTCCCTCCGTTCTTTAAGTCTGTTAAAAAAGTAAAGAAAGGAGGTTTAACAGAGGTTTAACAGAGATTTAACATATCACTTAAAAATCCCATTGACATCAATGTAATTTTTATGTAATCTGTTCTGTTCCGTTTAGACAGGGATCCGTTATCCATACGTTTTTTTGGATGGAAAAAAATGACAGACGCTGCAGTACTTTTCCTCCATTTGAAAAAAAAAAACAGATCCATGACAACACAGATAACATGAAAATAACATGGATGTCAATGGGATTTTGAAGTGATATGTCAAACCTCTGTTAAACCTCCATTCTTCACTTTTTTAATGGAGAGAAGGAATTTAGCCTTCTAGGTAACTTTTTGCCCATTTTATGATAAACGTTAGTTTTATTTTAGAAGCCATTTTGAAGTTAACATTTGTTAGCATTACATTTTATTATAGATTCATCTCCATATACCAGTATATTATTCTTGTTAACAAGCATAATATTATTGAGAAAATCCTTTTGAGCCTGAGGCTAACCATTAATGTTCTTGCCTCCCAGATATCTGGGATATATGTCTTATGTTCAAATCCCCAACAAGGAGAAAGCGAGTATAACCCAAATATTATTCTATATCATCTCTTTTACATAGAGGGTATTTCTCAGACTCATAGGGATTTCCCTTACTCAGCTCCTGGGATTCCCTTCCCCAAGGATTACCCTACTAAACAACTTGTTTCCACTCAATTATGCTGGGGATTCCCTACAGTAAAGCATTGAGCCTCTGCATTTGCTCAACTTTGCCAGGGCTTGAAATAAGACTTTGCAAAGTTTATAAGACCCAGTTCTCACCTGCCTTCAGACCAACGTTATCATCTTCTGTCACTGAACTGAGAGTAATGGAATACTAACAGATCCATTAAAATGTCTATTGATTTAAATTGACTTTTTACGACTTCTGTTCCATTAGGCTTCTGTGATATGTAATGGGAACCTGTCACATCACAAAAGACTCCAAAACCGCAAATACTACATTGGCCTCACCTGGCACACATCAGCTCCATAGAGAAGCCCAGGGCTAGACAAGACAAAACATGTCCTATATTTCTTGGTGCACAGTGCGGTGAGACAACGTGTGCTCACCGCCTCCATAGATATCAATAAGGACCGAAACCTGGTCTCAGATGGTGCGGTCGTATAACAATCCCCATTATATTCTTGTGAATACACCCTTATTCTGCAGGATAATTGTGTGCATTTGCCTTTTTATTCTTCTACAAGGAGGCAGGGGAGCTCAACTACCGGTATGCAGTCAAGCTCTCTCTACCTCCTCACATCCACTCAACTTCCACATACCTCCCCTCAGTGGTGACTTCAGGACTAGTGCTTCTCTGGCTGGTGGCAGCCGGCTTCACAAGTCCACCATGTCTAGGACTCTCCATGTCTAGGACTTCAGGACATGGAGAGAGTGAAATCACCACTGAGGAGCAGTATTTGGAAGCTGAGCAGCTGTGAGGAGGTGGAGGGAGCTTGACTGCATGGTTGAGTTCCCTGTGCCTGTGCCCTTGACTTGGGCAAGTGATAGGAGGAATAACCTTGCCAAAAAAATCCTTAATGGTCTACACAAAATGTTCATTAAACCTCTACAATTAAAGCCCTGAACCTCAAGGAAGTTTTTCCACTAAAGAAATGTATCTCTTTATCCTTTTGTTTTCGTTCTAAGGTCCATCCTTTTTGCAAAGGAGAACAGGACTCCAGAAAGGCCCATGGTTGCCCCGTGTAAATGGCTGGACCAACACATAAGAAACCAATCAGAGCTCAACATTAATTTTTATAAGCAGCTGTGGGAAAATGAAAGCTGAGATATGATTGATTGCCATAGTTTTGCTCTTAGACACTTGTGAAAAATCTTCCCCTTTGTGACTATGCAAACACTTCCAAACCATCCATAATTAACAATATGGGAACTGTAGAGAACCCAGGCTAAGAGGTTACTAGCAAAATTGGAGGAAAGAAGTGATAAAAAGTAATAATAATAAAAAAATAATAATAATAATGTGTACAATTGTGTTAATAATATACCACATTTTTTCTATCATCAAACAATTTTTAGGATAAAAAAATAACAAAACAACAAAAAAGTGCATATAGACCCAAAACCATTTTCAGATCTATAGAAAAATAAAATGATATAAGATTCAGCCTTCTATGTGGTTTATTTACACTTTCTATATTATGACATACAACAAGATGACAAACATTTATGGCATTTATTATTGCCTCGACAAAACTTTCAGATCAGTACATTTTCACAAGTCACATTTCACACATTAAACTCTCAAAGTGAACATATGTGGAAAAGGGTAAGTTTGGGTTTCAGGAATGTACTGTACTTTTACGAAAAGTTGTGAAATGATTTGCATACCTCTTACCACATTATTCACACCAATCCTGCGAGACCTACATTGGTACAAGGAAAGGACTTCATTATTCCCTTCCATTATCTTCAGTATCTGTGTCTTATGGAGTGAGGAACATTAAAGAAAAATGAAGTGGCGCTAGGGATCCCATTATGAGCTATTCCTTCTTACATAACATAGATCATAATTATTGATAACCCACCTCAGACTGTCTAAAAATATTTTAACAAGTTATTCTTACCAACCTCCCGCAACTTCCATTAGCATGCTTCCCTGGTGTCTAATGATCCTACTTGCAGCATTGACATTTTATCAGACACATTGGGGCTTATTTACTAAGGGTTTGCGGACCGCATTTTCGTCTGATATTCCAAGGTTTTTGGGTTCTGCACGGCTGGGACAGGTATTTAACTGGTTCACGACCGCTCTCCGTGTATTCGGGTCCCGCTGCATGGATAGGGCTCACAGGCTGAGCCCTCTCCATAGCCGGTAAGTCTTTGCTGCATATTTGCTGGCACCGATTGTGGGTGTTATCACAGCGCTCGCTGCTGGCAAAGCTGCCGACAGCCTCAAAAAGAAGGTGGCACATGGGCGCCGCCATCTTGCCTAGGATCGTCGCTCCCCGTGACGTCAGCGGGGAGCGGCGATCCATATCCATGGTAGCCTCGGATCTTCCGAAGACCCGAGGCTATTTCGTTTTAACCCCTTCATTACAATGTGCTGATAGCACATTGTAATGAATGGGGAGGAAAATCCCCATATACTGCCGTACTGTAGTATGGCAGTATATGATAGGATCGATCAGACAACCTAGGGTTAAAGTACCCTAGGGAGTCTGAAAAATGGTAAAAATAAGCTGATATAGGTTGCTTTAAAGATCTGGGTCACGTCCAAGCCCAGGGCTTTCATAACAAGTCATGTGTATACACAACAAGTAGGGAGGACTGCGGGAAGCCACAAGCCCAGCAATGTGTTCAATAAAAACACTAGCTGATCCCCCATATTAAGTACAGATCCATGAGCTCCTAGATAGGTGACTCACCAGGCCTGCGGCTTCCGCTTCACGATACTTTGACGTTTCCACTGTGAGTGAGGGCTGAGGTGGTAAGTTAGTTGCCTACAAACTTTCTCCATGGCCCCAAGTGAATCCCCTTCCTGCAATAGAAATGAGAGACAGGTTGAAGGCTTCATATACTAACTTTCTGAAAGTTTCATAAATACAACTTCTCTACTTATTGCATAGCTACAAAGTAAACCAGGGTCCACTTGTGGTGGAATCCATCACTTACTCTAGGTAAGACTTTACTATCACAAATTATTCATCAAAGTTTCAAAAAAAAAAATATTCTGGAGAATTGCTTCCATTGTGCCATTCCTCTCTCATTCTTCCTGAAAAACGTATGAATAAATTGACAACTGGGTGTCACCCCTGTAGGGGTGCAGCCTTACAAAGTATAAAACTGCCAGCACATAATGGACTACTTAATAGAATGCAGATACACCATTGGGTAACACCCAGTTGTCCAATCATTCATACACTTCTAGGAGAAATAACCTGCAGTGTGGATGTGCACAGTAAATAAATTGTTATTTGCGTGTTGTTTAGTTAGTTTAGTCACCATATATACTCGAGTATAAGCCTAGTTTTTAAGTACAAAAAATGTGCTGAAAACGCAAACTCGGCTTATACTGAAGTAAAAAAATATATCAAAACTCACCTTTCTGGCTTCCCCCGCTGCTGGCTATATACTGGGACAGGGGGCTGGCTATAAACTGGGGCAGGGGGCTGGCTATATACTGGGGGATATGGGCTGGCAGGCTATATACTGGGGGGCAGGTGCTGTCTATATACTATGGGGCAGGGTCCAGCAGGCTATATACTGGGGAGGCTGTGACCAATGCATTTCCCACCCTTGGCTTACACTCGAGTCAATAGGTTTTCCCAGTTTTTGTGGTAAAATTAGGGGCCACGGCTTATACTTGGGTCAGCTTATACTCGAGTATACACGGGTATATTGTATTTGCCTCTATATTTAATTAGTAATTGATACAGAAATCTAGAACTCCAAAGATTTCACCTATACAGGCAGTCCCCGGGTTACTTGCAAGAGAGGGTCCGGAGGTTTGTCCTTAAGTTGAATTTGTTTGTAAGTCGGAACTGTATATTTTATAATTTTAACCCCAACCAAACTTTTTTAGGTCTCTGTGACAATTGGATTTTAAAAATGTTGGGTTGTCATTAGAACTAGGATTAACAATAAAGCATAATGGCATACATATTTAATAACAGTTGTAGCTGTTTATTGTAGTTTGGGAGTAAAGTACAGTAAATTACCAACTTCCAGAGGTCCGTTTGTAACTAGGGGTCGTCTGTAAGTCGGGTGTTCTTAAGTAGGGGACCGCCTGTATTTTTGGATTTGTATTTAAGTGAACCCATCAACAGTTTTGACCATAATAAACTGCAGATAGTGCTTGGTATAAGCCCTAGAGAGGTGTGTAACCGTACCTATGGATGTGTAGTAAGTAGCAGCAGGATTGTAAAAAGTGAACTTTCTGTAAGTAACCAGACAAAATCCTGATACAGCTCCTACTCTTCATAGAGGGGAAGGGCTGTAGAGCAGAATGGTACAGAGAGTTGAAAGACCAGAACTGGATTATAACGTCACTTTTCACAGTCCTATCACTACTAAAAACACACTAAAAGATATGACTACGTAGAATTGCTAATATTGTCTGCAGCTTTGTATGGTCAAGCAAGACTGCTGACAGATTCCCTTTAACCAACACATAATGAGTTATAATATATATATGTAGGTGTATTGAGTACATTTACTCCTGATTAATGTGGATCTTTTGTGCAACTTTTTTTGCAAACAGTCCCTGTCCCCATGGGGCTCACAATCTAACCAACCTACCAGTATGTTTTGGAGTGTGGGAGGAAACCCACGCAAAGACGGAGAGAATATACAAACTCTTTGCAGATATTGACCTGGATGGGACTTGAAGCCAGGACCCCAACACTGCAAGGCTGTAGTGCTAACCACTGAGCCACTGTGTTTCCCATAATATAATATCTTTCTATCCATCCATCCATCCACACCTTTCTCTTTCTCTCTATCTGTATAATATGTAACCATCCAATATCCATCTTTCCCTCTCTCTCTCTCAATCAATAAACATACATATATATATACATATGCCTAATATCTATCTATCTAGCTTTGCATGACGGAGGCTTCAGTATGGAGCTGAAACATAGCGCTATGAATAAATCAACCTGATTTTTTTTCAGAACTACTACTGAATGGGTAAAAATCTATCTATCTGTATAATATCTATTTATTGTAGAGACACGTGAATACAACATTGCAGGATTACCACCTATGAATAATAGGATTATTCAGAATTTTTCATTCTATTATCCATTACTGGTTAATGTTCTAATGAACAGTTCACTGTGCACTACCGAGGATGTGTATCCCATAATGCTGAATGTACACTCTACAATTCTATTACTTTAGATTCAAAGGAAAGTATTAAAGTGATAACAATACTGTACAGAAAACTATTATTCTTATGATTAATCGTCTGCTGGATATTTGGTGCTTATCACACAGAATTCCTGCAGAAGAAAGAATGACTGAGCCATAATAATGCAGATTATCTACATAAACTGATTTCCAAAAGTTTTCAGTTTCTGCTGAGAAAAACATTGCAATAATTGTGCTCCTGACTCTATTGTATGTATCGAATAAAGCAATCATGAATCAGCAGATGCCACTGTGTAGTGACTGCAATTGTTCTGGAAAAGACACATATTCCGAATAACATATGGGTAGCATAGGAGATAAAGGGGTGTTCACATCTCAGGTATATATGACAAATCTATATATTTATATACTGAATGTGGGATCAACATGTATACAAAGCATACAACCAGAAAGAATAACAATGTTCAGTGGCACATTGTAATACATGATCAGTATAATCCCCATACACTGCCATACTGTACTATGGCAGCATATGTTAGGATCAATCAGACAACCTAGGGTTAAAGTAACCTAGGGGGTGTGAAAAATAGTAAAAAAAAAAATAAAAAAAAAAATAAAACTTCACCTGATTGTCCAAAAGTACAAAACGCCACTTTTTTGCCAAAGAATAAAGGAGACATGTCATTTGGGGCACACAGTGAGGCCCCTTTCACACTTGCGTTTTTCACGCGCAGAACTTGCATTGCACTCTGACCCATTGTAATCAATGGGTCTTTCCAGACTTGCATTCTTTTTCACACGCACACGCGCGTTTTTTTTAACGCGCGTTTAAATCTCGACATGCTCTACTTTTGCAAGTCACGCGCGTGAAAAACGCACCATACAAGTCTATGGAGATGCATCAAAAACGCATTGCACTCATACACATGTGTGAGACACAGACATCAGCTACACAAGTACCTGACATCTTCTGCTATAACATGTGAGAGACACAGACATCAGCTACACATGAATCTCATTTGTTCTGCTATACACATGTGTGAGACACAGACATCAGCTACACAAGTACACCTAGGGTTAAAGTACCCTAGGGAGTCTGAAAAATGGTAAAAATAACAATAAAAAAAAGTTACAAAAAAAAATTATACTAAAAAAACCTCAAAATTCAAATCACTCCCCTTTCCCTAGAACTGACATAAATATAAATACCAGGCAGTCCTTGGGTTACATACAAGATTGGGTCTGTAGGTTTGTTCTTAAGTTGAGTTTGTATGTAAGTCGAAACTGTATATTTTATCATTGTAATCCCAGCCAGAACTTTTTTGGTCTCTGTGACAATTGGATTTTAAAAATGTTGGGTTGTCATAAGAATCAATATTAACACTAAAGCTTCATTACAGACACCTGTGATAACTGTTATAGATGTTTATTGTAGCCTAGGACTAAAGGACAATAAATTACCAATATCCAGAGGTGTGTTTGTAACTAGGGGTCGTATGTAAGTCGAGTGTTCTTAAATCATAAACACATTAGGTATCGACACGTCCGAAAATGTCTGATCTATCAAAATATGATAACGGTTTTTCAATGCGTTTAACCCTGTAACGGAAAATAGCACCCAAAGTTGAAAATGGCACTTTTTTGCCATTTTGAAAAACATTAAAAAAAACTATAAAAAGTGATCAAAAGGTCATACAGTCCTAAAAATTATATCATTGAAAATATTATCAAATGTCGCAAAAAATGACACCACCCACAGCTCCGTACACCAAAGTATAAAAAAGTTATTAGTGCCAGAAGATGGCAAAATCAAAAAAAAAAATTTTGTACAGGAGGTTTTTAGTTTTGAGACCACGTGAAAAAGTTACAGAGTTTAAATTGGGAGTCATAACCACGTACAACAATCAATGGAAAGAAGTCAGACAAATCTTAGAAAACAACTGGAATATTTTGAGAGCCGAAAAACGTCTAGACTCTTGGATTTCCGAAAAACCATCCTTAATTGCAAGGAGAGCAAAAAACTTGAAGGACAACCTGACAAGAAGCCACTTTCAACGAAACAAAAGAACTTTGGGACGTGGAGAGAAGATCAAGGGCTCATACGCATGCGGGGGATGCACGGTCTGCCCCTTGATGTTACCGTCGAAACGGGTGACCAACCCTACCAACCACAGATCTTTTGAATTGTACCACTATACCAACTGCAAGAGCAAAAATGTGATTTACTGCCTCATCTGCCCATGTGGAAAATTTTATGTGGGGCAGACAACGCAAGAATTGAGAAAGAGGATTCAACAGCACCTTTCGAGCATCCGGAATTCCACAAAATACTTCAAACAGGGTAAGGTCCTCTCTACTGTTGCAACACATTTTAGACTCTTCCATGGGGGCCTTACACATGGAATTAGAGTTGTGGGGTTGGATATGGTACAGAGCAACATACGTGGTGGGGACCTGGTTCCCGAACTACTGCGCAGGGAGGCCCGCTGGATCTATAATCTAGGATGTATTGCACCCACAGGTATAAATGAAGATCTCCTCTTCACAGGATTTTATAAGCAGCGATAGGAGGTGTCCCAAACCGTTGGTGAGTATGACATAACCATATTAACTTTTTCAACAACTTTTTGTATTATATACACAGTGGTTTGCATATCACTAGCCATTGTGCACATCACATATATATACCTCTCTTCATATTGCGGCTTTATGGCCATGTTTGGGTTATTGTGCACATCGCTCGGATCTTTATATAATGCTAGTTTACACTGGTGGGGTCACATAACAATACTTACATTCACCCCCCACCACTCTGTCACACACGCACCCCCTAGAGTGGGCTCTCTTATAGATTTGGACCCTTATGGCCCCCTATCACTATATCACCCCCCCCCCTCCTTAGATTGGATCCTTATGGTCCCCTACCTAAGCACTATTTATAATTTGGACCCTTATGGTCCACACTCCCTCTTTTTCCACATAGGGCCCCTCACACTTGCACTCCCTTTCTTTTTCTTTTCTCTTTTTCTCCACTACTCCACTCTTCCTTTCCCTTTTCTTGCCTTCCTCCCCTCTGTCTCACTTCTCCAATTTTTAAAATTTTTCATACTCACCTCCTGGTGCAACAAACAGGTGGCTTGTAATAATAACAATTACACCTTCTTTCTCTCTAAAGATAAACCTGAATGGAGCTCATATAATACCATTTTACCATCGTCATTGTTATCAATACTTACCTGGAATTCTCCCACCAAGCATATTGAATTTCTCTGTCGTGGTCTCTTGGAACGTTTTCGACCTTAGTCTCCACCCCACTTTGGTATGGGGAACTCAACATTGGACATATTGGATGGAGAAGATTGAACATTAAGGAACCCTAATACAAAGGACGATAATCTGCTACTACAAGAGAATTTAGCACAAATTGAATGAACTTTTTGGGAATACATCCACTACCCCAACACAATCTCTATTTTTAGGCATTTTTGGGACCTTACCTCATCAAACGGACTGTAGCTGGTCTGATGTCAATATGGATGACACACAATCAAATGAAGTTACTTATTATATTTGTTACCTGTATTGTAGATACTAACTATGAAATTTTCCTTTACTCTGCATGACATGCATTTGTTTTTAATTCTCCTCCCCAGGGTGTTAGCCATGACTTACCTTCTTGCTATTTCCTACTAGCTCAAATCACATTGTATACTAAAGAGTTATTTAACTCGAATTACTCTGTAATTTGACATTTAATCCTACTCTATGCTCCGTGTTATACAAAAAACAAAAAAAATTTTTTCTATTGTAGATTTAATACTTTGCTTCCAAGCAACTAGCGCACTATACTGCGGATCAGTCTATTTTCACGACTAATTGATAATGTGCCGGCGCCTGCGCATATTGAAACAATGTTGCCGGCAACACAATGTAATATCCAGTGGTACGCATGCGCTATGTCGGCGGCTTACAAGTCTCGCGCGACTTGTCACATGACTTGACACGTGACCCAGCGATCGCGAGACTATTACTGGATCACATGACTAGCGGATGGCTGCTGCGACGCCGCGGATTTTGATAGCACGAAATAATATTAAATACCAGGCTAGTCTCGTGGTTACATACAAGATTGGGTCTGTAGGTTGTTCTTAAGTGAGTTGTATGTAAGTCGAAACATGTATTATTTACATTGTAATCCCAGCCAGACACAGCTTTTTTGGTTCTCTGGGAACATTGGATTTTAAAAAATGTTGGGTTCTGTCATAGAGATCATATTAACACTAAGCTTCTATTACAGACACCGTGTGATAACTGCTTCTGATGAGTTTATTGTATAGCCTGAGGACTAAAGGACAAAAATATCCAATATCCGAGGTGTGTTTGTAATAGGGGTCGTATTGTAAGTCGAGTGTTCATTAACATAAACCCATTTAGTATCGACACGTCCGAAAATGTTGATCTATCAAAATATGATAACGAACCTAGGGTTAAAGTACCCTAGGGAGTCTGAAAAATGGTAAAAATAAAAATAAAAAAAAGTTTAAAAAAAAATTATACTAAAAAAACTAAAAATTCAAATCACCCCCCTTTCCCTAGAACTGACATAAATATAAATAAACTGTAAAAATCATAAACACATTAGGTATCGACGCGTCCGAAAATGCCCGATCTATCAAAATATATTAACGATTTTTCAATGCGTTTAACCCCGTAACGGAAAATAGCGCCCAAAGTTAAAAATGGCACTTTTTTGCCATTTTGAAAAACATTTAAAAAACTATAAAAAGTGATCAAAAGGTCGTACAGTCCTAAAATTATATCATTGAAAATATTATCAAATTTCGCACAAAATGACTCCACCCACAGCTCCGTACAACAAAGTATAAAAAAGTAATTAGTGCCAGAAGATGGCAAAATCAAAAAAAAAAAATTTGTACAGGAGGTTTTAGTTTTTGTAAATGTATGAATGTATTATAAAACCTATACAAATTTGGTGTCCCCGTAATCGTACCAACCCAAAGAATAAAGTAGACATGTCATTTGGGGCGATCAGTTAAAGCCGTAATATCCAAGCCCACAAGAAAATGGCGCAAATGCGTTTTTTCACCATTTTCACTGCATTTGGAATTTTTTTCCCGCTTCCCAGTACATGGAAAGGAATATTCAATACCATCACTATGAAGTGCAATTTATTACGCAGAAAACAAGCCATCACACAGCTCTCTACGTGTAAAAATAAAAAAGTTATAGATTTTTGAAGGTGGGGAGTGAAAAATGCAAATGAAAAAACAGGAAAGGGCCCAGTCTTCAACCGGTTAAAAGGGGATTGTGTAGCACGCGAACGGATTTTGGCATAAATGATCTGGCGATCAGTACGAATCAGTCGGACTGTCCCCATAAATTGTGCCGCATGGAAGCCAGCGCAGCCGCTCCAAAAAAGGGTCGCGTGTGACACAATTCCAGCGCAGATACTTCTTAAATACCTGTGCAAGCCATATAATCCCCCAAAAAAGGTGCACATTCCGACTAAAGTGCAGCGTGCGACCCTTAGTAATTGAGCCCCACTGTGTCAGTGGAAAGGGATCTTCTTATAAGTATTATTTTTTAATCTTTTACATCCACATCTTTTGCCTGTTGCCTTTAGAAATATTGAAAAAAACGTCTTTCACACTGCTCTCTGTCTCCTCCTTCCTTCTGGCCGCATCACCACACAGTGGGAGCAGTAAGATACCTCACTAGTTTGCTCTCCCTGCCTGGCGATGAGTCGGGACAAGTCGTGTATGTGCAGTGAGATAGTGGAGATGTGAGTGGAGGAGGGCAGTGGGTCGTGAAATGGATTTGAAAAACAACGATGTTGCCAAAAGAAAAAGGGAAGAGGGAGCTGTAAGAGACCCGATTTGTCGGCTGATGAAAGAAGATGCGCATATGACTCTGGTGATGATGCCAAATACCTTTTACAAACTATTTTTTTGGCTGATCTAATCAATTTTTGACTTTGTATTTTATTATACAAGTTTGAATATTGCTACAGGAACCTGTCTTTAAGTTTTAATGTGAACATTTTTGGCATTTGTTGTGGCAGGTAAAATATTTATGTTTTTTTTTTTAACCAAATGACACACCAGAAAAATTTAAATTGAGGCGTAAGTGTTGCAATTCTTGCTATTTTCTACGTGAGCAGTCCTCTCTCCTCTGACTTTATTAGTAGGTCTGATTGGTTTATAGAATTCTTGTTCTGTGATGTATTAGTGGTAAGAATAATCATCGGAGGAGATCTCTGGGGATAGACCACAGCTGCTTCATTTAATAATAGCGAGACATGATAGACATCTCAATCTGAATGAATAACGTGAGCCTAAAATGATGAGATGATATCAAACCGGACAGACATCGACAACCAACCGTGTAACTAGGCAAAAGTGACTCAAATTTCCTCGTGGCAAATTTGATTGCTGTAATTCTGAACTTCTCAAGATTCACCATTACTTAGGATTTTTAAACATTGGCGTCCGTCACTCCTGATTATTTTTTTAGTTACATTCTTACATTCCCCAGAAAACAGCGAGAGCTGAGAATCTTTTCTTATGAGTTGAGCAATTCTACTTCTATTTCTTCTAGAAATTTAGCCGTAGTTATCCAGGTGGGTGTTACCAGTTAGGATGGGAGGTGTGGCGGATGCTGTCAGTACACACCCACTTGGCACAATACTCAAAAAGTACCAGAAGGAGTAACAAAGGGACTACACAATACAGAATTATAAGAAAAGACACTAAATAATTCTAATTGCATGGGAATTGAAGAATTAATTAAAATAGCCAGGTAAGGTAAAGTATTAGCTCCTTTTAAAATACGGTATATACTCAAGTACAAGCTGGAGCAGCTAATTTTACCATAAAAATGTATTGACTCAAGTAGAAGTCTAGGGAAATGCTGCTACTCTGTAATAAAATGTCCAGTAGTCTCCCCTCATCAATTAAATGTCCAGTAATCTCCCCTTGTGAATGAAATGTTAAGCAGCAGCCCCTCCAATTAATAAAATGCCCAGCAGAGTGCCCCATTAACCCCTTAAGGACGCAGGGTTTTTTCGCTCATTTCTCGCTCTCCACCTTCAAAAATCCATAACTTTTCCATTTTTCCATGTACAGAGCTGTGTGAGGGCTTATTTTGTGCGTAACAAATTTTAATTTTCCGGGAGGTCATTTATTATTCCATGTCTTGTACTGGGAAGCAGAAAAAAAATTCCAAATGTGGAAAAATTAAAAAAAAAATGCATCATGTTCTTGTGGGCTCAGTTTTTATGACTTTCACTCTGCGCTCCAGCTGTGTGAGGTGTCAATTTTTTGTGAAATGAGCCGACGTTTACATTGCTACCGTTTGAGGATATCTTGCACCTACATGTTTTTAGTGCAGTCAGCGACTTTGCCGGGGGCATACAAGAGGTTAACACCCGCGATCAGTGCAAGCACCGACCGAGGGTGATAGCAATGGGTCTTTGCTGCAATATGCAGCAAGGCCCATCTCTGTAGGAAGAGGGCTCAGTCCTTCATAGATGTGAAGTGTGTGAAGGGGTCTTAATATAATGTCCAGCAGAGTGCCCCCATTAATATAATGTCCATCAGAGTGCCCCCATTAATAAAATGTCGAGCAGAGTGCCACCATAAATGTAATGTCCAGCAAAGTGCCCCCATAAATAATTTGTCCTGAAGAGTGCCCCCATTAATAAAACATCCAGCTGAGTGCCCCCACTAATAAAATGTTCAGCTGAGTGCCCCACTATTAAAATACCAGCAGAGTGCCCCCACTAATAAAACACCAGCAGAGTGCCCCCACTAATAAAACTTCCGCATTTAAAAAAAAAAAATTAGTACTCACCCTCCGGCACTGACCCCCAGCATCCTCTTCTCCCCACAGCACGTATTTGGGCCCCATGGGCGGAAGATGCACGTCTGCGATCTGCATAGACGTGCATCTGCCAGCCCGGCTGGGAACCTGCAGGGGTTCTGTGGGGAGAAGAGAATGCAGAGGTTCAGCGCCAGTGGGTGAATACAAAATATTTTTTTATTTTTACCCGAGTATAGGCCAAGTGGAGCTTTTTCAGCACAAATATTGTGCTGAAAATGCCTTGTGGCACATTTATCAAAGGTTTAGGACAGTTGTTACGTCAAACACTACAAATGGGATGTGACCTCGTAAAAGGAAATAGGGCTCTTTGGGAATGGGATGTGTGACCAAATTATGCAACTACAACCGAATAGGGGGAGTTGGGGGTGAGCGTTTGGGTTCAGCCGGACCGTTTATCCCTAGTCACTACACTACAGACTTACATTTTGGTTCAGTCTGTACTATGCAGCCATGCAGCCATATGTCTGAGAATTGTGGGCCACACACACAAGTCAGATATTTTAATAATGTTTTAACATTTACAGCCTACATATGGTACCAGAACCTCGTTGCTTGGGAAAGAAAATTGGCATTTCTGTTTGCTTTCAGTTCTGGCATTTCAGTTTAAGGAGCTTTGGTGGACCTTCTAAGGTCCTGGAAGGGCTCTTGTATATATATAAGTGTTTAAGGAGCTGAAATGGGAATTTCAGCACTGTCTTTTTATATGTAAAGGTCAGTAAGATGGTGAGTGGTTTCAGCGGCCATGAGCCCCATTAAAACCAAACCATCCCAATTATAATTTACTACCCAGTATAAATATATTTGGAGTTGGGAAACCCCTTTGAAGCAGTTGAGGCTGTGATATGATGCATCTTTCAGTAACCGGACCAGTCTTATAGTCATTCTAGCTGTAGGGGATGAAA
>CM033642.1:236679309-236726705 GCA_019512145.1 Engystomops pustulosus | reverse complement strand
AAAAAAGGCTAGGCACTGGTAGGGGATGTTTCAATTACCTTTAAGAACAAATTCAAAGAACCTTTCCTGTATATAACCTGTAATATCTTGTGCCCATCTTGCACATAAACTGCCTGTACAGTTTTTTTTTACATCTTTTCTTGCAATTACTTTCTACTACTAATTAAATATTATGTTTAATATTCAATCTGCTTTATTTTTATCTGTTTAACGATCCCATGAAAAGTTATCTAGAAAGAATCCCCGGATTCCACAGTATCTGATGAAATCTTTACAAGTTTTTCTTAGTTTCCTGTTGCATAACTAAAGGTCACCGTAATTGGGGGGTAACTGTGGCCAATCACAATAGCTAGCCATGCCTATAAATCCAAGGTAAATAGAGAACATCTTATACAGAGACGCATCATCCAGCAGCTGTAGTCACATATTGCATTTTCTTTCACGTGTCCAAAATGAATTCTCCACCTATATGTGCTGTAATTCTGCTGGCAAGTTTACTGATCCCGACAGCTTCTAGTCAAGGTAATTTCTGTCTCCTTTGTGTACCATTGTGTCACAATATCATATAATAATCTACTCTTTTATATTATTTGTGCGCCAAGTGATGCCGGCGGGGACATGGGCGGAGCCTCACCACTCAGTGCGCGTGCGCACACCCGCCTGAAGGTATGCATCCCTATACTCTGGTGAAGGTAAGGAGAGAGGGGACGAGGAGAATGGGGGACCAGGGAAGAATAGGTCTTAGGAGGGGGAGGAGAAAAAAAGAGTAAGGAAAACCAAAAAAAAGGAAAAAGAAAGAAAAATGAGGAGAAAAAGGAGGAGCGAAGTGTCATATTAGCGGTTACCAGTCTTTCATAACATTGTAAACAACACTATAACTGTGATGTAGATGTGGTGAATCATGAATTTTGTGACATATTTCTAAAAGAGGAAACCAGCGGGTGTAGCACAGCTCCAATGTAGGCGAGCCAAATGCACAAAAGCAAAGTCCAACCAAAGCAAAAGAAAAAGAATGCATTCAAAAGGGCTCATGAGATAGTGCAAAAACAATCATCAAATTTTATTAGTACACGACAGACAATAACCAGTGCTCTAAAAACATTTAAAATACAAAAAATGTACATACCGAAAAACAATGTACAGTGACCTGGTGTTTAGGTACACCGTAACTGTCCACTGTCAATCACTAAATAGTGATATAATACCTCCCCGGAGTTCTCTGCCTTGAAATGACAAAGGTATAAAGTGCCAAAAGTGCTATGTGCATAGAGATCTAAACAATGCTCCGTATACCCTGAGGAAGTTGCCCTCCTTGGCGACGAAACGCGTGGGGAGCCCAGTGCCCCTGTCCCTACTTACCTCCCATCATCCCATGCTGGTCTGCTTGTGGTAACCTTCCATCTCTTTATCCTGTATGTCTTTGATTTGTCACGCTTACCAGCATATCGATAGCAATCTTTATCGCAGGTCACGATTATTGTTTTTCTCCAGCCTTGGAGATACGGAGCATTGTTTAGATCTCTATGCACATAGCACTTTTGGCACTTTATACCTTTGTCATTTCAAGGCAGAGAACTCCGGGGAGGTATTATATCACTATTTAGTGATTGACAGTGGACAGTTACGGTGTACCTAAACACCAGGTCACTGTACATTGTTTTTCGGTATGTACATTTTTTGTATTTTAAATGTTTTTAGAGCACTGGTTATTGTCTGTCGTGTACTAATAAAATTTGATGATTGTTTTTGCACTATCTCATGAGCCCTTTTGAATGCATTCTTTTTCTTTTGCTTTGGTTGATATTTCTAAAAGAGGGAAAAGGAAGAAAAGAAATAAAAATGATAAAAGAAGAGTAAATTCGTTGAGGTTAATAAAAATCCAATGTGTGTCTGCCACATCTTATGTGTAAAGTGTAATGTGCATATTAAAGTGACAGTGCTATTATCCAAAATACCAGACAGATAAAAAAAAACTTTTTTCCTTTCCTCTATACACATCAAAAAAATCCTGTGCACAAATAAAAATTACAAAATTGTAGTGAATACAAAAAACTGAGTTGTGCTAAACAAAAAAACAAAACAAAAAACAGACCCGTTAAAATTATTATATGTTACTACATGCTTACAGTAATCAAATCACTGCTTAAAGTGCAGACAGTGCAACTACGCTGCATATATTGCAGCAACTCCACAATCTCAGATGTGACTACTTCATTAGTGTCAGTGTCAACTGTCCCCCATTAATGCATCCAATGTATACCGTCCTCCCGGATCCATAACGTTTGATATCTTCAACATGAGTTGTTATTCGTCCTGGTCCGAGAGATCCCATAAGTGTCAATCATTCTTCCGGCAATATGCTCCCGGAACCAGGATACATCCCCATATAGTTCTCCTTCATCTTTTGTCATCCGGCTATTCCCAACGTACTGTACAATAATTCTAACAAGACAATACAAAAGTGACAATTAAAAACAGTGAACGATAGAGATATGCATGGCTATTACCAATTTGAACTGATCTTTATTTATAGAAATTGAATAAAGCTGAGCGCCTCGTTGAGACCGACTGGGGACATAGTCCCCAGCTGGACTATCCATCTACACTCTCTCTGTGCCAGGATCTTTTTCAAGTCCCCCCCTCTGATTCCACAATGTATTATTTCAATACCTCGTACGGAAAGTCCTCCAGGATCACATCCATGGTGGTGGAAGAAATGTCGCAGAATTGGCTTAAGTTCTTTTGGATTGGTGGTGCTCTTCGTCTTGATGATATCTCGGACATGTTCTCTCACCCTAGTGCCAAGTTCTCTTGCAGTCAGTCCCACATATTTTTGCGGACAGCTGCATGTGGCATAGTATACGACTCCGGTGGTATTACAAGAGATATAATCTCTAATTGTAAACGTACGCTGTCCATAAGCCAATTCTGCGACATTGATACGTAGGTTTCGATATTCCCACAGGCTAAGACAGTAAAGAGCAGATTTTTTGGGGTCGACAAAGATGATAACATTGCCTGGGAACTCTGGCAACAAGAACCCCAAGAAGTGTGGATGAAGGGGTAAACAGGTTTGAGCCCATATACATTAGAGAGGTTACAACACCAGAGAGAGTCAATCTTGGAAGGTCAGTAAGCACTATTCAACAGATGATGGTATAAACGACAATTGGAGGATCCAAATGTCGGTCCATACTTTTCCTTTTCTTTGCTTTCTTCCCCTTCCTTTGTGTGACTGGTCCGATGGATAAAGCAAGATGTTATCGTTGAGAGACTTGACACGAATCTATTTCCACCTTGGACATCTTGGACATCTTATTTGTAGGGGTGGTTCTTTGATAGCCAGATCGTCGTGGACTATTGGGGGGTCCCAGGTGAGGAAAACGTCATCTGGGTCATGATGTAAGGCCAGTATCTAAAGGGTAATCATCCAGCCTCGAGATGAACATGCACCGTGTCCTTAGACAAGAGTAAGTGTAAGTTAAACGGCAACAAATTGAACCCAACCGGATTGTATGGTTGTGTAGTTAAATAAAGTACACTTCGTGCTTGGAATTCGAGCCAAGCGGTAAGTTTTGGCGTATAGGAAAAAATAATAATGTGACATATTTGTGGTATGAAATGATGTGTGGAAAATGCTGTAAGCAGTGTTCTGGTGAGATGTATCTCTAAGTGAGTGAGAAATGAAGTGTGTAGTGAAAGAATACCTATAGGTGAGTGCGGCTTGTGTGTGTGTATGTGGCTTAAGAAGAAGAGAGATCGGCTTGTGTGTGTGTATGTGGCTTGAGAAGAAGAGAGATAGGTGCAAAAAAGCGTGGGGTGAATGAGTGATATGAGGACCATAAGGGTCCATGTGTATGTCCGTGAGGTGGAAAAGTGATGTGAGGACCGTAAGGGTCCAAGCCTACAGGGGGCCAAAAAAGCCCAAACTACAATGAACTAAGGTGATAAAATGGTGAGGGGTAGAGGTGGAACAGGGCAGAGGAGTGAGAGTGACAAGGGAGGGGAAGAGAGAGGGGGGGGGGGGGGACAGAGAAGAGAGAAGTGTGAAAAAGGAGATGTGTGTGTAGTGAAAGTGAAAAGGTGCACGACCTGGTGTGTATATAGTGATGATGTAAAGATGATGGAGTGAAGTGTGTGCTTAAAAATATATAACTTACCTTTTACCCGGAGCAGGGTGGGAAATAATTCAGATCGTGTCCCAAATGTCCCAGGTTTCCATTCCTCCATAAACTTTACGGGAATCATCAGTTTCTATCTTTGTTTATAGAACCCTGTGAACAAAAGCTCTTCATTAAGGCCTTGGGGAGAAAGACAGTTTAATCTAAAGATCCATTGGGCTTCACACCGTAATAGATCCAAAGTGATGTTGCCCCCTCTCATATTTGGGCGAATCTTGTCCAAGCCAATCACTTGCAGGCCCCTACTCCTGCCCCCATGTTGGCTCCGGAAGTGGGCCGCAACCGAAGAGAGAGACTTACCTTGGGAAAAATGGGAATGGGCGTTGTTAATGCTAGATATGTGCTGCTGGACCCTCTTTCTTAGCTCTTGTGTGGTTTGTCCCACATAGACTTTTTGGCAAGGACAGATCAAAGCATAAACGATGTTTCTGGATTTACAATTAATGTAATTTGAAAGATAGAGGGGGTCATTTATTAAGGGCCCGATTCGCGTTTTCCCGACGTGTTACCCGAATATTTCCGTTTTGCGCCGCTTGTACTTAAATTGCCCCGGGATTTTGGCGCACGCGATCGGATTGTGGCGCATCGGCGCTGGCATGCGCGCGACGGAAATCGGGGGGCGTGGCCGAACGAAATGAGCTGCCAGCTCACAAGGGGAGTTTATAAAACCCCTTGTGGCTAGAAAGTTTCAGGTCCAGTCGAGAGCTCTTTTGCTACAGAGTTCAGTCCAGAAGAGTTCCTGAAGCAGAAGTCTCTGTGGCCTGCTGTCCTGACACACCAAGCTTGTAAGAGAACACCAGGCCCAGACAGACTTCCACGATCTGGAATCTGTCCTACCTGCTGCTGAAACAGCCAACCATTTCCGCTAGCTTGAAGATACCTAGGCCCAGAGTGCGCCTGAGGAACCAACCAGTCATATCTATTCAGCTGAAGTTTGCTGCTGTTGTGGCCACACTAGGGTTGCCCCAGGGAGAAACCTACACTTTAAGCCACTCCCTCTATTTTCCTGCACATACCATCAGCGGGAGACCTGCCAGGTTCCCTGATACCAAGCACCATGACCACCGATGAGCACTAGGCCACGCTAGTCAGCCACTCAGGTATTCAGGGACCCGGCTTTCTCCTGCCACAAAAAAGCTAGGCCCGGTTGGGGGATGTTGCATATGTAACATCTTGCTCACATTGCATTTACACAAACACGGTATAAACAATATGTTCAAATTTTGTTTATGTGCAAACATCATGCTCACATTTGGGCACATTTACTAAGGGACGTGAAGCGCTGGTTTCTCTACATTTATAACACCTACACTGTACTGAAGAGATGCAAACCAATTGAAACATTTATGTATACAGCTGGGAATGTGTTCCCTATGGAATAAATATACTGGTTTAGCTTTTATCTTGCATCAAGTCATTGGACTCTAAAAAGGGGGTTAGCTACAAAGTAGCTAAGAGGCCATTTTTTCCTTCCAGTTTTTCTTGACTGAACAGATTACGGTAGTTTCATATCATTGGTCTACATAAACATTTCTTGTAATAAAATATAAAAACATTAATTTAAAAAAACAGTTTACGGTACATCTCTATGTACACAAAATTCTTTGCAGATAATAATGTAAACTGTATTGGAGCAAGAAATTTTAGAAATGTCCATCAAAAGCGGACATCAATGTCAGGATTATCAGATTTTATAATCACATCCAAGATTTTTACATATATATAACCTACATGATACAGAATTACACAACTCCTTGCTGTGTGGTAGATGCCGCCTCAGTATTATATGTGTATTCTCAGGGAAGAACACCCAATGCGTATTGTAATGATATGAGCATGCTAAGGAGAGCTGGGCTAGAAATATAAGTGCTTGCTGCTAATTCAGCTGGGTCATAGATAATATTTGATGGGTATCATGCAATTTAACCTGGCCAATAGTAAATGTTAGCTCTTGGTAAAAATGAAGCACAAAATCTGTTTTGACTATGGAGTTTTAGCGCCACATTGTGGTCATCACAGTGTACTACATGAGTTATACTTACCATATTTAATGTGATGGCCCGAAATTAACATAAAGAGGACATTAAATTTAACCTTGCAGCAAGGGCAGTAGTCTCTCACACCTGGTAGGAATTGTAGTAATGTCTAGAAAGTTGGAGACCACTTAAAGTGTTATGCTTTACTTGAAAGTATCTTTTTTTTCTACCAATAAAGTCAACAGAAGAACCACTAAGGCAAGGGGAACTTTTGGCTAACCAACAGTGATTTATATACACAGCATAATGAATGCACACAGGCCCGGCACCAGCACCCGGCCAACCGCCGGGGTACTGGAGGGGCCCACTCGGGCCCCCGGATCAATTGTACCAGTGTCGTTATACCTCCGGTATGGCGCACTCACCCACAACCCTGGGAGGCAGATAGTCCCTTTTCACTCGCATTAGTGAAACAGAGCCCTATTAACTTAGTAGTTCTGCCACCAGCCTCTTGTTAGACATAAGCTTTGTCTGTTAAGGGATTATATAGGGCCAGAAGCCAGCCAAGGTAGTGTATATCCAAAGAACAATAGAAAAGGAGTATCTTGCAGCCATGATGAAGAGTAGAAAAACTTTAAATATGTAGCTGCGGACTACAGATATACTATGTAATGTTTTAATATGATGTAGAAATAGTGCAGAATTTTTAACAATTTTTGAAGGTAGTGTATGTATATAATGGAGACGTGGGAATTAGTGGATCAAGTGAAAGTACAACCCAGGAGAAATTTAAATATTTACAAGCTTTAAGGGCACACTAGACACAAGAGAAACATATGTACAGCAGACTGAGTATAATAAGTATCCGCAGTCAGTGACAGTTAATTACCATGTGCTCACCACTGGAGAAGGCATGGACAACAATTTCCAGGTTCCTCCTGCCCTTGTGCATGAATATTTCAACAAAAAGAGAACAATAGCTGCAGGGCTTCATGTGGTTTTAAAGGCTGTGTAGACAACACCCCCAAACACACACACACACAAGGAAGGTGCTACAACCTCTACCTGCCTCAGTTTCAGCACCTCGGATGGATTTCTACCTTGTCAATGGGAGGTCATATGATTATGGTCCCGGATTCCTCAGACCTGTCCGAACCTCCAGTATAATTTGAGACCAAACACAACGCACGTGGGTGGAGTCCTTGCTATGGCAACTCTGGGTCTGATCCAAGAACCCAGGGCTGTCCATAGTAAATGCCTGTAAGGTCCTGTCACAGGTACGGTGTCAGTTTATGCGATTGCATAGGCTGACAGTAATAATACCCTGCAATACATCAGCATTGAAGGATATTGTAATGATCAAGCAATCAAATGATTGCTTATTCATCAAACAAAAGTGACAAAAAAAAGTGTTAAAAAATAAAATGAATAAAAATGGCCCAAGGCCCCTATACATACATAATTTGTAAATACAAACAACACTGCTGAATTAATAATGGCTATTACAATAAAACAAAATCATTTTTAAACTTGCTCCATGATCTTGTCCCACATAAAACGTGATTTAACCCCTTAGTGACAAGCTCATTTGCGCCTTGATGACCAAGGCCTATTTTTCAAAACCAGCATGTGTCACTTTGTCCGGTAGTAACCTTAGAAGGCTGTGACCTACCCAGGTGGTTTTTCGTGACATGTTGTACTTCAATTTAGTGGGAAATTTTGGTTGATATATTTAGCTTTAGTTCGTGGGAAAACGCCTTAATTTTTTTTTTTTTTTACAGAAATATGAAGGTTTGATTTGTAATTCACTAATATTTATCATTAATAAATTCAATTAGGCGCAAAATTTACCCACATAAACTGAATAACAGTAGAAAATCCATCTAAGAATATATTGTGCAGTTTTTTCAGAGTAAGAGGATACCCCCACATGTGGATGTAACCCACTGTAAGGGCACATGGAGGGGTGCGGGAGGGAAGGAACACCATTAAGATTTTGTAAGGTAGAATAGTTTTCAGGTGCTAGGATGTATTGTAGAGCGCCTGAGACCACGTTCACACTTGGCATTTTGGTTGCGTTTTGAAGCGCAATCGAAAGGCTCCATCTGTGATCACATTAATAACTTTTTTTTTATTTTTCCATGTACAGAGCTGTACTTCTTTCCTCGGTCTTCTGTAATAGCCGGCATGTACGCGGCCATGTTATCTGCCGGCCGGCGCATACTATGACGTCAGCAGCAGAAGAAGAAGAGGAGCCATGATGGCAACGTGGCCGCCGGAGGGTGAGTAAATAAGTTTATTTTATGTGCTGGCTGTATACTACTGGGGGCTGGCAGGCTGTATACTATAGGGACCTGGCTGTATACTACAGGCAGGCTGTAGACTACTTGGGGGCAGGCAGGCTGTAGACTGCTTGGGGGCAGGCAGGCTGTAGACTACTTGGGGGCAGGCAGGCTGTAGACTACATGGGGGCAGGAGGGTGGTAGGGGGCTGGGGGGGGGGGGGGGGGGGGAGGCGGGGGGGGGTTTGGGGGTTGGGGGGGGGGGGGGGGGGCGGCTGTGACCAATGCATTTCCCACCCATGGCTTATATTCGAGTCAATAGGTTTTCCACGTTTTTGGTGGTAAAATTAGGGGCCTTGGCTTTTATTCGGGTCGGCTTATACTCGTATATACGGTACTTTTAAATCTTTTTTAAGCTACATTCACACTGTCATTACCCACTGTACTGTAGCATGGTGAACACACGGCAGTGCCGGGGAGAGGAAGAGGGGAGAGCGCTACTCACCCCCGCCACTCTCCATAGCCTAACATAGATCCCGGGGCCGTATTCCGTTGAAGGATAGGACATGTCCTATCTTTCTACGGGCTACGGAGTGGTACAGCCCCGTGATGCCATTGCGATATACATACGTTCGTGTGAACGTAGCCTGTGTATTTTTACCTTTTTGTCTCCACTTTTTTTTTTACATTATTTATTGTTTTATATGTGTTGTTTTGGGACATTTTAATGAAATTTGAAATTTTTATATATTATTTTGTGTTTTTAACTTTTTTTTATTTTATACAATACTAGAATATGAACTTTCGAACATGGGGTCACTAGTTTATACTAATGCACTGCAATTACCATATATTGCAGTGCATTAGGAATATCAGCGTAAACACTTGCATAGGCTGACAACATGCAGACTGCTCGGTCCAGCCCTAGCAGGCTCTTCCTCGGACAGAGAAAGTCGGACAGAGTCCTCCCTGTGCACCAATACATGTAATGTCCCCATGTGGGGATGTGTATGTAATTGGGAGAAATTGTATGACAAATGTTTAAATTTTAGGGCTAAATGAACGCATTGCCAACAAAATAAGACCATTATAAATTTCACCTCCATTTTGTTTTAATTACTATGAATATACTATGAATATTTTAAAGGGTTAACAATCTTCCTAAATGCTGTGCGGATTTGAAAATGAAGTGATATATAGGTGGTTTCTAATATTAGATGTTTCAAAGCTCATTCTCTTCTTCAAAATACTGAAAACAGATATTCGATTTGTAAATGTATGAAATGTTAGTTAGGAACCAATTTGTGTGGTAAAAATATTTTTCTGAAGAGATAATTTTTGGGAAAATTTTGCCATGTTCAATATTTTAAATTAACTTAAAAGTACAGCATAAATGAGAAAACCAGCGGGTGTAGCACAGCTACAATATTGGCGAGCCAAATGCACAAAAACAAAGTCCAACCAAAACGAAAAGAGAAAGAATGCATTCAAAAGGGCTCATAAGGTAGTGCAAAAACAATCATCAAATTTTATTAATACACAACAGACAATGACCAGTGCTCTAAAAACATTTAAAATACAAAAATGTACATATCAAAAGCAATGTACAGTGACCTGGTATAGGTACACCGTAACTGCCCACTGTCAATCACTAAGTTAGTGATGAAGTACCTCCCCAAAGTTCTCAGCCTGGAAATGTCATAGATATAAGGTGCCAAGAAAGTGCTATGTGCATAGAGATCAAACAATGCTCCGTATCTCCAAGGCTGGAGAGAAAAACAATGACCATACCCTGCGGTAAAGGTGCCTATCAATATGCTGGTAAGCGTAACAAGTCAAAGCCATGCAGGACAAAAAAGATGAAGGATTACCACAAGCAGACCAGCATAGAAAGACGGGAGGTGAGTAGGGACAGGGGCACTGGGCTCCCCACGCGTTTCGTCGCCAAGAAGGGCAACTTCCTCAGGGGTATAGAGCCCTAGATGAGCATGTCTCACCTTATAAGCAGTCCAAGAGTGAATTGAAGCTCCATTAGCGTCTTGTCCGGTCAGCGGCGCATGACCGGAAGTTGAACGGCGTGTACCGGAAGTAGCTACAGCAATTTAGCGCATGCGCATCCCCGGCCGGGGTGGCGATGTTATGAGTGTTGCCTAGGCAACAAACAAGTATTCAATACAAAAAGAGCATCAAACGATATACGGGATGCGGCGCTATTACAAGAAAATGACGAATAGACAGTATATGACGCTGTACCAAGGATAAGTTATAAAGTAGCATTTATGCGACGCTATACTGAAAATCAATTATAACATGGCGCTTATAGGTGTAGAAAAGGTGGCAAATATATAGGACTGCCAACAGGGAAAGTTCTTTGACACTTATAGTGCTCGAATATGTACTAGATGTTTAGTGGTTTAAAAAGGCAGTTGTTGTCTGTCATGAAGCACGCATCTTAAGCATATATACATATGACAAGTGTAAGAAAATACATCAGAGGCGTTGCTGAATGGATACACGGTATAATCGTATGTGATATCAAACATAAATAGTAAGGACCCAAACTAGAGATCTCATACTCTCTAGTTGAGTTCGGATGAAAAAGAGGTACGTAGGTTTCAATATGCCCACAGGCTTAAACAGTAAAGAACAGGTTTCTTGGGGTCGACAAAGAGGATCACATTGCCTGGGAACTCCGATAACAAGAAGTCCAAAGGGTGTGGATGAAGAGGTGAACAGGTTAAAACCCATATACATTAAGGGGATTGCAATCCCAAAGAAAGTCAGTCTGGGAAGGTCAGTAGGCACTATTCAACAAATGATGGTATAGACGGCTATTAGAGGATCCAAGTATCAGTCCATATACTTCCTTGTCGTTGTTTTTTTCCCCTCCGTTTTTTTCCCCTTCTTTTGTGTGACTTGTTTGTAGGGGTGTTTCTGTGATGGCCAGATCATCGTGGACTGTTAAAGGGTCCCAGGTGCGGAAACCGTCATCTGGATCCTGATGTGAGATCGGTGTCTGAAAGGTAATCATCCAGCCTCGAGGTGAACATGCACCGTGTCCTTAGATAAGAGTAAGTGTAAGTTAAACAGCAACAAATTGAACATAACCGAATTGTATGGGTGTGTGGTCAAATGAAATGCACTGCATATTTTTAATTTCATGCCCAGCAGTAGGTTTGAGTGTATGGAAGAAAAATAATAGTATGACGTGTTAGTGATGTGAGATGATGTATGGAAAATGCCGTAAGCAGTGTACCGGTAAGGTGTGTGTGTCTGAGTTAGTAGAAAGTGAAGTGTGTAGTTAAGGAATGCCTGTGTGTGAGTGCAGCTTGTGTGTGTATATGTGGCTAGAGAAAGAAAAATGAGCTTATGTTTGTGCATGTGACTAGAAAGAGGAGTGGGTGCAAAGAAGCGTGGGGTGGAGGAGTGATATGAGGGCCATAAGGGTCCATGTGTATAACAGTGAGGTGAAAAGAGTGATATGAGGACCGTAAGGGTCCAAACCTAAAAGGGGCCAGAGAAGCCCAGGCTGCAATGTGCTGAGGTGATAAAAAAGGTTAAGGACAGAGGTGAAATGGGGCGAAAGTGACAGAGACGGAAAAAGGGGAAAGAAGGAGGGGGGGGAGGGGGGAAGGGGAAAGGAACAGAGAAAGAAGGAGTGTGAAAGAAGAGATATGTGTGTAGTAAAAGTGGAGAGAGTGCACAACCTGGTGTATATATGGTGGTGGTGTGAAGATGATGAAGTGAAATGTGTGCTAAAAAATATATATATAACTTACCTTTTACCCGTGGCCGGGTAGGAAATAATTCAGATCGTGTCTCAAATATCCCAGATTTCCATTCCTCCATGGACTTTGCAGGAATCGTCAGTTTCTATCTTTGTTTATAGAATCCTGTGAACAAAAGCTCTTCATTAAGGCCTTGGGGAGAAAGGCAGTTTAGTCTAAAGATCCATTGGGCTTCACACCGTAATAGATCCAAGGTGATGTTGCCCCCTCTCATATTTGGGCGAATCTTGTCCAAGCCAATCACTCGCAGGTCCCTACTCTTGCCCCCATGTAGGCTCCGAAAGTGAGCCGCAACGGAAGAGAGAGACTTACCTTGGGAAAAATGGGAATGAGCGTTGTTAATACTGGATATATGCTGCTGGACCCTCTTTCTTAGCTCTTGGGTGGTTTGTCCCACATATACTTTTTGGCAGGGGCAGATCAGGGCATAGACGATGTTTCTGGATTTGCAGTTAATGTAATTTGAAAGGTAGAATCTCTTCTGATCAGGTGGGTTGATAAACTCTTTTGTAGGACGTAGTAAAGCACACACCGAGCAGTCTCCGCAGGGAAATGAGCCTTTGAGTCGCAGGCCCCTCCCCAATGGTTTTGTTGGGCGAGCGAAGTGACTTTTTGTCAGTTGGTCCTTCAGATTGCATGCCCGTTTTGCTACCAGTTTCGGTCTCTTATCAATGTGGGGTTTTAAACGGGGTTCCGTTTGTAGAATGTGCCAGTTTTTATTTAGGATCTTCCAGATGTCTCCCCATTGGTTATTGTATTTGGTGTAGATCCCCAACTGTGATGATTCCCTCGGTTTTTTGGGGGTCAAAAGACTAGATCTAGTTGTATCACGGGCTCTTTGATAAGCTTGTGAGATCACACGTTTGGGGTATTGTCTGTTCCTGAATCTTGATGTTAAATCCTGGGCATTACTTCTGAAGCTATCCTCCAATGTGCAATTTCGTCTCAAGCGAATAAACTGGCCCACCGGGATACCAGTTTTTAAATGCCTTGGATGGAAGCTTTGGAAGTGGAGTAAGCTGTTGGTGGCAGTATCCTTTCTGTGGAGATCCGTGCACAAATGATTGTTCATGATGGAAATCTTGAGGTCCAGGAAGTCCACAACTGTTTGTGAGAAGGTGGAGGTTAAAATGATATTTAATGCATTCTGATTTAGTTCTGCAATGAAATCCTGACACAGCTCAATTGGACCCACCCACAGAAAAATCACGTCATCAATGAAGCGATGCCACCATTTAACATGTTGCCCAAAGAGGCGCGATGGGTACACGTGTGCGTCCTCCCACCAACCCAAAAATAGGTTAGCATAGGAGGGCGCACAACGTGCACCCATCGCCGTGCCAGACATCTGCCTGTAGAACCTGCAATCAAACGTGAAATAATTGTGCTTGAGTATGAAGTCCAATAGGTCAAGCAAAAAGGAGTCAAACCTTCGGTCTCCGGTGGAACATTTATCCAAGAAATATGATGTGGCCCTAATACCATCATGATGGGCAATATTCGAGTAGAGTGACTCTACATCTAGAGTGACCAGCCAAGCATTGTCGGGGAGCTGGGAGTGTTCCATTTTCAATATCAGGTCTGTAGAGTCCCGAATATATGAAGGTAAGGACAGAACAAGGGGTTGCAAGAAAAAATCCAGGAACATGCATGATTTTTCACAAAGGCCCCCAATCCCTGACACGATGGGTCTGCCCGGAGGGCAGGTCAGGGATTTGTGGACCTTTGGAAGCATGTAAAAAGTTGGTATTACGGGGTCTGATATCGTTAAAAATCTCTGTTCTTTTTTAGTGATTATCCCGTATCTCAGTGCTGCCTCAAGTAAATTGGACAATTTCTTGGAGAAGGTCGCTGTTGGGTCTGAAGGTAAGACGGCACAGTAGATCTTGTTACCCAATTGTCTCTGGGCTTTATGCAGGTATAGGTCGATAGGCCACAAGACTACATTTCCCCCCTTATCTGCTTCCTTGATAAGGAAGTCTGTATTGGATCTTAGTTGTTTGAGGGCCACTCTCTCCCCAATCGATAGGTTCTCTCCACGGTGGGGATCCACCTGGAGGTTCTGAATGTCATGTGTTACAACATTAAAGAATATTTGTAGTGCTGGTATAAAGCCCAAATTTGGTGTCCTTTGTGATGGTGTCCTTAAGGGACACACCCTCCTACCTGTTGTACTTGGGGCTTCGTTTTCCTGAAGAAGATCCATTAGATCATTAAGTGTTTGTCGGTCCTCTGGTGGAACACCATCCAACAGGGAGGGTTGATGATAAAAGGCCTTAAATGCCAGCTGTCTGCAAAACAGAAAGGTATCCTTAATGAGCTCAAACTTATCCAGTTTTTGCATTGGGGAGAAGGTGAGACCCCTCTCCAATACAGCTATTTCATCAGTTGAGAGGGTATAATTGGAGAGATTAATAATCTGTAGTCCACAGTTCTTACCGGCCTGGTCTTGAGCATCGGTGTCTATTTCCTGGTTGTTGTTTGGGGTTTGCCCTTCTTGTATGCAGCGGATTTTTCTTTGTGGCGTAAACCTCTCTTTCTGAGGTTTGGTGGGTCTGTTCTGTCCCCGCCTGCTCTTTACTGTCTTAGCCTGTGGGAATATCGAAACCTACGTATCTGCTCTTTACTGTCTTAGCCTGTGGGAATATCGAAACCTACGTATCTCATTTTTCATCCTAATTCAACTAGAGATAATGAGACCTCTAACTTGGGTCCTTATTATTATATACGTTTGATATTATACATGATTATACCTTGTATCCATCTAGCACCGCCTTTGACGTATTCTTACATTTGTCATATGTATATATGCTTAAGACGTGTGCTTCATGACAGACAACAACTGCTTTTATAAATCACTAACTATCTAGTATATATCTGAGCACTACAAGTGTCAAAAATCTTCCTTGTCGGCAGTCCTATACACCTGCCACCTTTTCTATATCCATAAGCGCCATGTTATATCTAATTTTCTGTACAGCGTCAGGCAAAATACTTTATTTTCTGCACAGCGTCATATACCATCTATTCGTCACCCTTTTGTAATAGCGCCGCATCCCATATACCGCTCGATGCTCTTTTTGTATTGAACACTTGTTTGTTGCCTAGGCAACACTCACAACAACGTCACCCCGGCCGGGGATGCGCATGCGCTAATTGTTGCAGCTACTTCCGGTACACGCCGTTCAACTTCCGGTCATGCGCCGCTGACCGGACAAGACGCTAATGGATCGTCAATTCACATATGGACTGCATATAAGGTGAGACATGCTCATCTAGGGCTCTATACCCCTGAGGAAGTTGCCCTCCTTGGCGACGAAACGCGTGGGGAGCCCAGTGCCCCTGTCCCTACTTACCTCCCATCATCCCATGCTGGTCTGCCTGTGGTAACCTTCCATCTCTTTATCCTGTATGTCTTTGATTTGTCACGCTTACCAGCATATTGATAGCAATCTTTACCGTAGGTCACGATTACTGTTTTTCTCCAGCCTTGGAGATACGGAGCATTGCTTAGATCTCTATGCACATAGCACTTTTGGCACTTTATACCTATGTCATTTCCAGGCAGAGAACTCCGGGGAGGTACTATATCACTATTTAGTGATTGACAGTGGGCAGTTACGGTGTACCTACACCAGGTCACTGTACATTGTTTTTGGTATGTACATTTTTGTATTTTAAATGTTTTTAGAGCATTGGTTATTGTCTGTCGTGTACTAATAAAATTTGATGATTGTTTTTCTTATGAGCCTCTTTGAATGCATTCTTTTTCTTTTGCTTAGGTTTTAGGGAGATACCAGAAACACAAGAAAAGTGGGCTTAATCACACAGAGGCGCGTCTGAATAAGATATGCCCCTTGTGATTCGCTGCGCCTTCTGGCAGGTTGCCAGGTAGGGCTTACAAAGTTAATTTTCTTGGGATAGGAACTATGCATTTTTTAGTTAAAACAATGTGGGCAATCATTAACATGTGCTATGGTTACCTTCATTTTTTATTTAAAATTCTGCTTGCATATTGTATAAGACACAGTGTACTATATGTTCAGCTCCTCCTACTCTATAGATATGTTCAATCACAGTTTTATCAATATTGTCATTAATGGCAGACTATAAGGCTGTTCATGTTAAAAGAGGGTTCCTCACCTCTGTTATTACACACGCCAGTGATGCTGCGGCTAGGGCGTCAGGTCGCAGAACTTTTGGTTTAGATACCGGATTCACATCACTGGCCACATTCAGTCATCTGGGAAATCAAATTTTCATTCTGTTCTTCTGTCAGAAGAGTTACATAGGTCAACAAGTGCATGTTAATAATTATGAGATATGTTTCAGCATACTTGTAGCATCTAAATTTACAATCTATATCTAGAAGCGGTAGCTTGAACAATGTTTCAGATATTTTAATTCTACCTGTAAAAATAAAGAAAGATTCCCGGAGCAGATTGTATATAGTGTCCTATCTGCAGGCAGCATGATATAAAGAATAGCGGAGCGTAAGGCTGATTGATATACTGTCCTATCTTGCAGGCAGCATAAATTAAAGTAGGAGGGGCTGAAGTAGGAGGAGCTGAGCAGATTGTATATAGTGTCCTATCTGCAGGCATGATGATAAAGATTAGCAGGAGCTAAGCTGATTGTACATACTGTCCTATTTGCAGGCAGCATGTTATAGAGCAGGAGGAGCTGAGCAGATTTTACATAGAGTCCTATCAGCAGGCGCGGTTATAGAGGAGGAGGAGCTGAGCAGATTGTATGTAAGGTCCTATTTACAGGGAAGCATGTATTGAGGAGGGAGGAGCCGAGCAGATTGTACATAGTGTTGCATATCTGCAGGAAGCATGTAAATAAGTAAGTAGGAGCTGAGCAAGTTTGTAAATATGTCTGTCTGCAGGCACGACATGTAGAATGACTGAATGTGCCAGTGATGTGAATCAGGATCTACCAAAAGTCTGTGACCTGACGCCCTACCGCAGCATCACTGGAGTGTGTAATAACAGGTGAGGAACCTCTTTCTAAAATGAGCAGCCTTATAGTCTGCCATTATGACAATATATGATAAAACTGTGATTGAAAATATCTAGAAGTTACAGGTTTCTAAATTCAGGGACATAACTAGTAGATAACATAGCAGATTTCTGAATGGGCCCCCCTTTCCCGCATAAAAATATTTCACTCATATATACAGAAGCATTTCTATACCTATAAACATACAGTTCTTTACTCATACACACACATTTATACACTCTTCTCTTACACACATATGCACAAATTCACATCACATATACACACACATACAGTGCTATATACAGACCTACAGCATATATACACACACATTCAGTATATACACCATATACACATATTGCATATACACATCAGATAAACACACATATACTGCATATATACATATTGGGGCAGATTTATCAAGCAGTCTGAAAGTCAGAATATTTCCAATTGCCCATGGTAACCAATCACAGCTCCCCTTTAAAATATTCATGAGCACTGGTGAAATGAAAGCTGAGCTGTGATTGGTTGCCATGGGCAACTGGAAATATTCTGACTTTCAGACAGCTTGATAAATCTGCCCCATTATGCTGAACAATGTGCATAATACTCTTGGTTTCAGGCATCCAGTTGGAGGTAAAGGAGTCTGTAATCTGTACAGCTTCATCTGCAGTTTTAGGCTTCCTGTCACAAATAAACTGTCCTACATCCATAGAAAAATATAAATAAATTGGTCTTTAATCAGGTCCTCATGGCTTTTGACAGAAAGTCCTCAGGTCCATTGTTGGAAAGTAGTTCTTAAATTGCCCACAGTATCAGCGTAGCCGTCAGTTGGTTCTCACTTCTCAATCCGGAACTTCCTGCAGTACTTCTCTAGAGTTTTTAACTAAATCTGCTTTTATAGAGTCATAATCCTCATCAAGCTCGGGGAACAGGTCAGTGAATACTTCCATGGCTGTGCCTATTTGTCTTAGGGCTTAAAATACTGTGCGCACTGCTCTCCAGGCAGATGGTATTGCCTGCAGTTCTTATCAAATGACTGCAGAAAAATAGCCAAGTACCCATCTGTGTGCAGCACTGGGAAACTTTCCTAACAAGGTATTTTAGGATTTATATCCTGAGAGTAGGGTTGCACAGAACTGTTGCCCATATTAATATGTTCCATTTCCAAATGGAATTCTCAATCTAGTTGGCGCTCTGGTGCTGGCTAGTATACACACACAATTCAGTTATACACCATATACAACAATTGCATAATACACATAAGATAAATCAAACATTATACGCATATATACATATAATGTGAACATATTGTGCCGAATATACAAGAAACACCCCAACTTACAGATGAACCCTAGTTACAAAGACCTCTGGTATTGGTTAAATTTATTGACTTTGGCATTAGGCTACAAAAACAACTCTATAAAAGTTATCACAAGTGTCTGTAATGAAGCTTTTATTATAATCCTGGTCTTATGACAATCCAACATTTTAAAAATCCAATGCACCAGAGACCAAAAAAAAATTTCACTGGAGTTAACAGTTTTAAAATACACAGTTAAAATTACCATAGAAAATTCAAACTAAGACCCAAACTAACAGAACCTATCTAGTACGTAACCTCAGGACTGTCTGTGATTTTCTCACACTTTGGAGAACAGAAGGCTGTAATGTGGTCCTGCCCCCCCCCCCCCCCCCCCCCCACACTTATGGACCTCTGGGGGCGGGATGTTTCCTCTGGTTTCAGGCATCCGGTTTGGAGTATGGAGATTCTGTGCGGTTCATCTGCAGTTTAAGGTTCACGTCACAAATAAACTGTCCACATCCATATAAAAAATATAATATGTATAATTGGTATTTTAATCAGGTCCTCATGGCTTGACAGAAAGTCCTCAGGTCCATTGTTGGAAAGGAGTTTTTAAATTGCCCACAGTATCAGCGTAGCGTCAGTTGGTTCTGCACTTCTCACTCCGGAACTTCTGCAGTACTCCTCTAGAGTTTTATTTTAACTTAAATCGGCTTTATTTAGGAGTCATAATCCTCAATCAAGCTCGGGGACAGGTCCATGACTACTTCCATGGCTTGCCTATTAGTTCTTGGCTTCTTTAATAAAATAATGTAGCACTGCTCTCAGGCAGATGGAATTGCTATGCGGGTCTTCTCAAATGGGGGGGGGGGGGGACTGCAGGAAAGAAAAAGAGCAAGTACCCATCTGTGTGCAGCATGGGAAACTTTCCTAACACAGGTATGTTAGGATTATATACCTGAGAGGAGGGTTGACACAGAACTGTTGCCATATCATATATGTTCCATTTCCAAATGGAATTCTCAATCTAGTTGGCGCTCTGGTGCTGTGACCTCTTTATTTATTAAGTTTTCCTTCTGTCCCTCTGCAAGGCGCACTGTAGGATCACATTCACCTAGCTGCTATTCTTTGATAGTCCCTGCAATCCAGCGGGCAATAGGTGACCTGGAGGTTCTCTTTTTTCTGTTCTTTCCTACCATTTGAATAAATGAATTTCCTTTCTCCAGGACGTTGAGATGTCAATGTATATATAAATATATCCGTCTTACATCCAAGAGATGCCAGGTTTTGTTGGTGGAATTTCTTTGCTGGTTACAACAGGATGGTAAGACAATCTCTTGGCTCCTGTGGAAACCCCCCTATAGAGGGCGCTAGGGGGCAACACCCTTCTGTGTTCCCCCGCACGCCCATCAGCTATCTCCCCTTGCCTGGATAACCCATCTGCATTACTGTGTTCACGGCCCTTTTTGTGTCGAATGGCGAAGTTGTACTGTTGGAGTGCGAGGCTCCAGCGTAACAACCTCCCATTGGTACCGGATACCGTGTGTAACCAGCTGAGGGGATTGTGATCCGTCTCCACCGTGAAGTGGCGCCCGTACAAGTAGGGCTGCAGACGCTGCAGGGCCCAAACAATTGCCAGGCATTCCTTCTCCATGGTGGAGTAGGCCACCTCCCTCGGCAGGAGTTTCCGGCTCAGGTACATAACGGGGTGTTCATGGCCCGTTTGGTCTACCTGGCTGAGTACAGCACCGAGGCCAAACTCGCTGGCGTCGGTTTGTACTATAAATGGCCGGCTAAAGTCAGCTGCTTGTAGCACCGGGAAGGTAGACAAAGCAGTCTTCAGCGCTCGGAAAGCCGTCTCGCATTCGTTTGACCAATCGACTGCGGAGGGCAACTTCTTCTTGGTGAGGTCCGTCAGGGGCTTAGCCAGCGTACTATAGTGTTGTACAAATCTCCTATAGTACCCGGCCGTGCCCAGGAAGGACATCACCTGTTTTTTAGTCCTGGGGGTGGGCCAGGACGCAATGGCATCCACTTTCCCTGGCTCTGGCTTCAGCACCCCCCCACCTACCCGGTGTCCCAGGTAGTGGACTTCACTCATGCCCAGCTGGCACTTTCCCGGCTTAATGGTCAAGCCTGCCTGGCGGATCCGCCAAAGCACCTGCGTCAGATGCTCTAGGTGATCCTGCCATGTTGGACTGAAGACGGCAATGTCGTCCAGATAGGCGACCGCATATCCTTCCAGCCCTTTAAGCAATGTGTTGACCATCCGCTGGAAAGTGGCAGGGGCATTCTTCATGCCAAAAGGCATCACGGTGGACTCGTAAAGTCCAAAAGGGGTGATAAAGGCAGAGCGTTCCCGGGCCTCATGAGTCAGAGGAATCTGCCAGTAACCCCGGCTCAGATCCATGATGGTCAGGTACTTTGCCCCGGCCAGCTGGTCGAGCAGGTCATCGATGCGGGGCATTGGGTACGCATCGGTGACCGTAACAGCGTTGAGCCCCCTGTAGTCCACACAGAACCGGGTGGTCCGGTCTTTCTTTGGAACGAGGACTACAGGGGAGGCCCACGCACTGTTAGATGCCTGGATGACCCCTAGCTTCAGCATTTCGTCAATCTCCAGCCGCATGTGCCGCTGCACCTCCGGGGAGACCCGATACGCTGAACGCCGGATTGGGGAATGATCCCCGGTGTCCACATGATGGACTGCCAACTCGGTCCTTCCCGGTTGGTTGCTAAATAACTCCCGGAAGGGTTGTAGGGTGGCCCACAGCTGGGTTCTCTGTTCCACCAGGAGTTCATGGCTTACCTCCACATCCGCAAGGGAGCCTCCTGCCCGGACCTGGGCCAGCATATCTAGGAGGGTCTCTGCCTCCCCTTCCTCTGGCAGGTTACACACTGGGAGGGCGCATGCCTCCCGCTCATGATGTGCCTTCATCATGTTTACGTGATAGGCTTTCCGCCTTCCACGAACTGGGTCCAGGGTGACCAGGTACGTGACGGCGTTAAGCTGCTGATGCACGAGGTATGGGCCTTCCCAGGCAGCCTGAAGCTTGTTTTGTTGCACCGGGACCAGCACCCACACCTTTTGACCCACCTGGTAGGTCCTCTCCCGGGCATTCTGGTCATACCAACGCTTCTGGTCGGCCTGGGCCTGCGCCATATTGTCATGTACCAGCTGCGTTAAGGCCGTCATTTTGTCACGAAAGCGCATGACATACTCGACGACCGACACTTCAGGGGTAGCTAATTCTCCTTCCCAGGCCTCTTTCACCAGGGCCAGAGGTCCCCGTACCCGTCGCCCATACAGGAGCTCAAAGGGGGAGAACCCGGTTGAGGCCTGTGGAACCTCCCGGTAGGCAAATAACAGGTGTGGGAGGTACCTTTCCCAGTCGCGCCCGTGGGCGTCAGCCAACATACGAAGCATTTGTTTTAAGGTGCCATTGAACCGTTCGCACAGGCCATTGGTCTGTGGGTGGTACGGGCTGGCCACCAAATGTTGCACCTGTATTTGTTTACAGAGGGACTCCATCAATACTGACATAAACTGGGTTCCTCTGTCAGTAAGCATTTCCTGGGGAAAACCCACCCGGGAGAAGATCTCTAACAATGCAGTAGCCACCTTGTCCGCCCGAATTGAAGACAAAGCTACGGCTTCGGGGTATCGTGTGGCATAGTCTACTACCGTTAATACAAATTCCTTACCGGAGCTACTGCGGACGGGCATCGGTCCCACTAAATCCACAGCCACCCTCCGGAAAGGTTCATCAATTATCGGCAGAGGCATCAGTGGGGCCTTAGGGCGCAGCCCAGCCTTCCCCACCCTCTGACAAGTGTTGCATGAACGGCAGTAGGCAGCCACATCGGCCCCCAATTTTGGCCAGTAAAAATGTGGGGCTAGTCTAGCCTTTGTTTTTGTAATCCCCAGGTGTCCGGCCATTGGAATCTCATGGGCTATCCGCAACAACTCACTCCTGAACGGATAGGGTACCACTAACTGTCGGTCCCTGGGCCATGCCTCCGGTCCACCCTGCCGGACCGTCACCCGATACAGCCGTCCTTGGTCCCAGACCACCCGCTCAGGGTCCGAGTCTGAAGGAGGCTGTGCCGCTTGCTCCTTAAGAGCTTTCAGGCTGGCGTCAGCTTCTAACGCTGCCTGAAACTCCTGGCTGGACATGGCGAGAATAGAAGAGACTGCCATGTCTTGTACCATTTCCCCGGGGTCTGACTCCTGGCCTCCATCTGACCTGGTAGTCACTGGGTCAGAAGGGAGGACGTCGTTTGGCCCCTGAGGGGTCTCAGCACTCCGACTGCGGGTGACAGCGGCAACGGTCGCTGCAACCGCAGGTAGTGCCCACTTCCTCTCCCCTTCTGATCCAGTTGCCAAGGCAGACGGACTGGCCCTATCCGGAGACAGCCCAGTTGGGGTTAGATTCTGCACGGAATCCGCTCCTGCAAACCTTTCCCCCACAGCTGTTGGCCCCCTGTCTCTCCCTATACTAGGAGTCTCAGAGGACAACAGGTAACCAGAGGCTGACAGGCCACTCCCTATAGTAGCCTGACCCTCTGCTTGGATGGTCCCCTCCCCCACGGGTAAAGTAGGACCCAGGACCCTACCCACCCCCACATTCCTGGCAGTAGGTAGGTCACATACATCAGTATTATCATTGACAATATCAACATCAGTGTCAGAACAATCAATCTCAATACCAGGTACAGCGGCAGGCTGCACATCGCTGGTTATGGGCTCAGTCCTTGCAGATGCTGGGGTCACATACTGTGACACAAGCCGGCCCAAGTCTGTTCCCAGCAGGACACTCACGGGAATATCGGAGGATACCCCCACCTCCCTTATGCCCCTCCCCGCACCCCAATCCAAATAGACCTTGGCAATGGGCAGTGCTGGTTCTGTTCCTCCAATTCCGGAGACAGTGAGGGTTTTCCCGGGTATCAAGTCCTGCGGGGACACCAGTTCTGGTCGTACAAGGGTTAGCTCCGCCCCAGTGTCTCTCAGTCCCATGGCCACGGCCTGGCCTATGGTGACGGGCTGCAAGTTATCATGGGACCTCCCACCACCCCCACCCACACATAAAACAGGGGACGGTTTTAGGGACGGTACCGGGGCCCTGTGACGCTGGGGACAATTTGCTTTGAAGTGTCCCGGCTGTTTACACAGATGACATACTCGAGGTTCACCAACCGGCATGGAGAGGGAAGGATGGAAATATGCCCCCTTGGGCTTAGGGACAGGGGTAGCAGGGATGGTCTCCCTGACCGGGATGGTGTTGGTCTTACCCCCTCTCCAGCCAGCAGGTCTCCTGGTCTCCAGAGTCCGGTTGTTGCTGTATTCATCTGCCAGGCCAGCTGTTTCCAAAGCATCCTTGGGTTTCCGGTCACGAAGGTGCTGCTGTAACTCTTCCGGGCAATTCCACAAAAACTGCTCAATGGCGATTAGCTCCTTCAGCTGCTGGAAGGTGGTAAGTCCCAGTCCTGAGGTCCACTGGTCCACTGCTCGGAGAAGAGCCCTCATGTGATCAGTCCAGCTGTCAGCAGACCCCCGCTGCAAACTCCGGAGCTTCTTCCGGTAATTCTCAGGGGTTAGGTTGTACTGATGGACCAGAGCCTGCTTGATATCCTCATAAGTCAGGGTGGTCTCGCTAGACAAATAGCCGAATATTTCAAGGGCCTTCCCTCTGAGACGAGGGGTAAGGTACCGAACCCATTGGTCCACAGGCACATGGTACTGTTGGCAAGTTTTTTCAAAAGCCAGCAAAAAAGTGTCCAAGTCAGTACCTTTATCCAAAAGGGGAAAGTCCTCAGTCCGCAGCTTTGGGACATGGTTCTCCGGCAACACTGGACTAACAGGAGCAGACTGTTGTAGCTGCAGCATCTGTAGCTGGTGTTCACGCTCCCGTTGCCTTTCTGCGGCCTCTGCTTCCACTCGCTCCCGCCGTTCTGTAGCCTCTGCTCGCTCTCGCCTTTCTGCCGCCTCTGCTTCCATTCGCTCTCGCCGCTCTGCAGCAGCCATGAGGGTCTCGTATGCAGCATGGTTCCCCGCCTGTAAACTGGACAAGGCAGCTTGCAAGATGGCCGCCGAGCCCATCAGACCATGTGGGTGGGCGGGCAGTGGGCGGTCCAATGTGGGACTGACCACTGGCGACTGGCTCCTTGGGGAGTCTGGGCAGAGCTCCCCCTCGCCTTGAACAATAGCGCCCCCCACCTCCTCCTGGTCCAACTGCGGTACTGCATCGTCCTCTGTAATGTCCACAGCACTGGCAGCATTCTTCCTGCCTTTGTTCCTACCGGCCATTATCACAGCTCTTGGTAACTAACAAAGAACTGCAACTTGATGTACCTCACACCTTACTGTAATTGCACTCTGCTTGTGTCTAGTGCTGAATTGGTCTTAAGATCCCAACACAAAAGCTGCTGTTGGCAATCTTTAGTATTTGAGAGTATGGATTACACAATCAAACACTATTATCTCGATTATCCCACCGCTTGCCACCAATGTGAAGGAAACCGCAACGTTCCGGACCCCTGAAGGGTACGTAAGGTCACTCAGTTATCCTTTTACAGACACTCCCAGAACGCACGGGTTCTGAGAGGCGCAGGAAGTGATTTAAAGTTGTCCACACAACTTCCGGATATGGCACAACCCTAAATCAAATCCCTGAATGGCTATAAGATCCCTCTCACTAGCCGCAGTGAGACAGAATATTATCAGCCTTATGCTGCCACCAGTTCTCCTTTAATATAAGCCCGGTCCGTAACGGGATTATATAGGGTGAGGAACCAACCCGGTAGCATGTATAAAAGCGAGAAACCCGGACGTAAGATTCGTGATCGAGATAAAAGAGCAACACAGATTAGATTTTATATTTAATTGCCTTAAGGGCACACTAGACAATACAGTACATACAATAGATATATACAGTAAACAGAGTACAAATTACAAGGGTAGCACCACAAGTCTAAGCAGTTGGTTAGTTAGTTAGTTACCTTTGTGTGTGGCCTAATGGGGATGGATAGTCCACACTTTTAGATCCTCCCTGCGCTTAGTTGATGTTAGTTTCCCCCAGGACAAAGACAACCGGCCCCTTCAATGGTGCCCGATTATATCAGGTGTGGACACACCTCTGCCCATCCTAAGGGGGGTCAATGGTCCCTCCTACCTGATATTACATCCAGAGCCCTGGAGAAGCCACAGCTACCCCATGGGAAGGTCCTGGGGTCATGGTTCTGGTATCATTGGATCCGGGTGAATCCCAGGATCGCATTGATACCAAACCTGACCCATTTGCTATGGTCCTATCCAGAGATATTGATATGTCTGGATCTGAGTATCCTAGAGCAATGAACAATGGGTTGTTATGATTTATGGAGAATAACTGATCCAAAAATGTATTTGGTGTTCTGGTGAGACGGACCATAACTTCATAACTGTCTCTATACAACCTGGTGATGTGAAAGTTTTAATGGCTCTTTGTTTGCGACTGGGGAGGCGAGGGGGGGTGAGGCCTGCAGTCGGTTTGTCTGTATAGGTCTTTGAAGCCCAGCCACATGCTGGTTTTGTCAACAAACTGGCTCAATTAGGTTAATTTATGGTGGTGAATTACCAGCAGGCCTCCCCTCCCCCTGGTCACCCTGGTCACATCATCACAGGGCCACTTAGTTGGCCTCCCCCCAGTAGCAAGACTGTCCCGCCCCCCATAGCCACACTGTCCCTCCTACATAGCCACATTATCTCTCCTACGTAGCCACATTGTACCCCTACAGGCTACATTCCATTAACCACACTGTCCCCCCCAGGTCGCCACACTGTCCCCCCATACATAACCACACTGTCCCTCCTACATAGTCACACTGACCAACCACCCATAAGCAACACTGCCTCCCTCTATGTAGCCACACTGTCCCCCCATAGGCGCTAGTATACACACACAATTCAGTTATACACCATATACAACAATTGCATAATACACATAAGATAAATCAAACATTATACGCATATATACATATAATGTGAACATATTGTGCCGAATATACAAGAAACACCCCAACTTACAGATGAACCCTAGTTACAAAGACCTCTGGTATTGGTTAAATTTATTGACTTTGGCATTAGGCTACAAAAACAACTCTATAAAAGTTATCACAAGTGTCTGTAATGAAGCTTTTATTATAATCCTGGTCTTATGACAATCCAACATTTTAAAAATCCAATGCACCAGAGACCAAAAAAAAATTTCACTGGAGTTAACAGTTTTAAAATACACAGTTAAAATTACCATAGAAAATTCAAACTAAGACCCAAACTAACAGAACCTATCTAGTACGTAACCTCAGGACTGTCTGTGATTTTCTCACACTTTGGAGAACAGAAGGCTGTAATGTGGTCCTGCCCCCCCCCCCCCCCCCCCCCCACACTTATGGACCTCTGGGGGCGGGATGTTTCCTCTGGTTTCAGGCATCCGGTTTGGAGTATGGAGATTCTGTGCGGTTCATCTGCAGTTTAAGGTTCACGTCACAAATAAACTGTCCACATCCATATAAAAAATATAATATGTATAATTGGTATTTTAATCAGGTCCTCATGGCTTGACAGAAAGTCCTCAGGTCCATTGTTGGAAAGGAGTTTTTAAATTGCCCACAGTATCAGCGTAGCGTCAGTTGGTTCTGCACTTCTCACTCCGGAACTTCTGCAGTACTCCTCTAGAGTTTTATTTTAACTTAAATCGGCTTTATTTAGGAGTCATAATCCTCAATCAAGCTCGGGGACAGGTCCATGACTACTTCCATGGCTTGCCTATTAGTTCTTGGCTTCTTTAATAAAATAATGTAGCACTGCTCTCAGGCAGATGGAATTGCTATGCGGGTCTTCTCAAATGGGGGGGGGGGGGGACTGCAGGAAAGAAAAAGAGCAAGTACCCATCTGTGTGCAGCATGGGAAACTTTCCTAACACAGGTATGTTAGGATTATATACCTGAGAGGAGGGTTGACACAGAACTGTTGCCATATCATATATGTCCATTTCCACTAATGGAATCTAAGCAGTTGGCGCTCTGGGTGGCTTTTGACCTCTTTATTTATTAAGTTTCATCTGTCCATCTGCAAGTCGAACAGGAGGATCATATTTACACCGGCTGCTATGCTTTCTTTGATAGTCCTGCAATCCAGCGCAATAGGTGACCTGGAGTTCGCTTTTTTTGTTATTTCCTGCCATTTGAATAAATGAATTTCCTTTCTCCAGGACGTTGAGAGTCCATGTATATATAAATATATCCGTCTTACATCCAAGAGGATTGCCAGGTTTTGTTGGTGGAATTTCTTGGCTGGTTACAACAGGATGGTAAGACAATCTCTTGGCTCCTGTGGAAATTAGATTCAACTTTAGGCAGGAAGTCTTCATCAAGCTTAAGAGTTATTCTATCCTCCAAGACCACAACATAAGGTTCTCGAGCTCCTCCATGTTATGGCTACTAAGAAAGCTGTTTTAAAAAGTCAAAAACCGAATGTTGTTCATAGAATTCAAAGGGCTCTTTGTTCAAAGCATCTAGAACAAAAAATAAAATCTCACTGAGGGGGATGAGCCTTTAAGAAGTAAACGAGACCAGACTTGCATGAATCTCTTTCCCCACCTGTGTTCCACCAAAGAGGTATTGAAGAAGACACTTGAAGCTGTAATCTGGGCCTTTAGTGTACTGGGCCTTAGACCTTTCTTAAATCCATCCTGCAAAAAAATTGCAAATTTGAGAAATATTTTGGAAGCTCTGGTCAGGAGAGTCTTTCGTACATGAGAGAATTTTTTTTCCCATATTTTGTGGTATATGGCATGAGTTAGTGGTTCTCTACTACTCTTTAAGGTTTAGAAGATAAGCCTCTAGAAGTCAGCAAGGCGCTCTCAGGATCCAAGCTGTTTTAAAAACCCAGGTCTCTGATGTAGCAGAGCTGGTCTCTTTGGGTAAATGAATGGAAGATCTAGATTCAGTTTTTGAAAAAGAGGGAACCAAAACTTCTTCAACCAGAAAAGTAGTACTGACTACTCTCGCCTTGCTTATGAGGACTTTTTTTTATAGAACCTTGTTGAAGAAGGGAATAGGACGAAATGCATACTTCACCTGGTCTTAGTCTGGAGAAAAGGCATCTATGCCCCAAAAATTGATAGACTTTTGCATTTCTTTTGGTGGTGAAAAGGTCTATGGCCAGAAGTCCACATCTGAACACAATGGGGCTTATTTGCTAAGGGTCCATCGGACTTTCCGTTTTGGGGGATTGTACAGCTGTGACAGGTATTTGACAGGGGTTAGCGCCGGGATTGTGTTACACGCCAGCTGCGCTGGCTTTCATGTGACAGAAATTGTGTGTGGGGGGGGGGTGCGTGCCATGTATGGACAATCCAACTGATTCTAAGATTGAGAGTAGGTTTTAACTTTCAATTGTGGCGCAAGCACATGCCCTTAATGCACCACGAAGAAGAGGTGAAATCAGGTGGACTGCATGTGGGGAGCGACACATGCAGTTTATTGGGCGCACGATCATAGGGAGAGGAGAGGAGAGGAAAGGAGAGGAGGAAAAGGCAAGGGAAGCCGGGGAACGGGGGGCGAGAGGAAAAGGGGAAAAAAGAGAAGAAGGGGGGAGGGAAAATAGGGGGAAGGAGAAAAAAAGGAAGAAAAAAGCAGGACAAAAACATATAAGAAAGCTAAAAAAAAAGCCAAAAAAAAAAAAAGAAAAAAAAAGAAGAAATAGCCCCCCTCCCCCCGCCCCCCCCCCCCCCCCCCCCCCCCCCTCCTTGTCTTCTTAAAAGTAACATTTGTGACCACAGGTCAGAGATAATTTTTTATGTGCTTATTCTGTAGTTACCTGGAACTGGCTTTTAGAGTTGTCCGACGCTTTTACTTCTCTTTGTTGAAGGGGCTAGAGCCATATTCTTGGACTTGGACCCTGAAAATATTTTTCTGGCAAGAGAGCACCCCAGCCCTTCTGGTTGGTCTGTATTTGAATCACTGGCCACAGGGCTCCAATTCACCTCTTTCTGCAGATTTAGGGGTTTCTTCCAATTTCCTAATTTGGAGATCTTTTTACTTTGGAAGGAATTACTAAACACCTGTTTAGATAATACTGGTTCATGTCCCACCTTGATAGTATCCAGGATTGCATTTTTCTCAAATGGTTTTGGATTCAAAGGGACTGTAAATGGGGGAAAAGAAGAGGAAAAGAAAAAACAAATATGTGATGTTTTATGTATTTGTTTATGTATGGTTTTCGTGGAGATGGGCAGGGGTGAGGGGGGATAAGTGGCTCCAGTAGGTAGAGTTCTATATGTATATAGGACATGGAGTGGGGGATGGGGGGAGGGTTCGCTGTGCTGGAGGTAAAACTTTCTTTGTGGTATTTTTCCAGTTTTACTGAGGTTTTACTGTTTTTGTCCTCTTCCATTATATGTGGTGATCAATGGGAACCAGATTAATAGCTTGGAATATTAGAGGAATGAAAGACAGCACTAAACGTTGTATTATTTTTGACTATATTGGAAAACAACTACCAGCTACTGTCATCTTGAGAAGGATTCTTTGTATTTAATTAAAAAGGGATATAGTTCGGTTTTTTCTTTCTTTGCTAGAGAAGTGTCCATTTTGTTTCATGGATCTATTAAATTGAAATGATTGGATTCCTGGATTGGATTATTGGATTGGATTACAATATGTTATTTTATGTGGAATATTGGAGGGCAAGAAATGTGTGGTGGCAGGGGTATATATTCCTCCACCGTTTTGCTATGATGTACTGCGTGAATTTATTTCTAAGGTGGGAGAATGTCTGGTATGGATTATGGGTAATGTAACTCAGTCTTTTCTGACATCAAAGATCTAATAGCCTCTAGGGCAGTGATGGCAAACCTTTTAGAGACCGAGTGCCCAAACTACAACAAAGACCCACTTATTTATCGCAAAGTGCCAACACAGAAATTTAATTTGTGATTTATACTCCCTTCTCTGTCACAGTTTTCATTGATACCAGCACCCTGAGGACACCAATAAAGCAGCAAATAGTCCCAGGTACAGCTTTCACTTTAAAATAGCTCTGTGCACAGCAAGTCCTGGTCTGTCTGGGACTGCAGGAAGATACCTGGAGTCATCTCTGGTGATGACCTGAGTGCCCACAGAAAGGGCTCTGAGTGCCACTTCTGGCACCAGTGCCATAGGTTAGCCATCACTGCTCTAGGGTCTAATTACCCTCTAAGGGGCAAATTCAGAAGATTAAGAAACAACAGGAGTTAACTAGAATCCTGGCTATTAAAGGTAGTTTTAGGGAGGTTGGAACAAAGATATGAAGGAAATTCTCTCACAATTTTATAATAATTTTTACACCTCGGAGTTGGATTCCCCATTACAGGAGATAAAGGAATATTTGGGAAAAATATTCCATAGTTAGGAAGGGAAGAGAGGGATGTCCTGTCGCATACAATTACAGCTGTGCAATTGGTGACGGTGGCTTCATGTAAAGGAAATGTTTCCCCGGGACTAGATGGACTACCTCTTGAGATTTATAAAAGATTTGTTAATGTACTTCTTCCAATCATAGTAAAAGTTTGGGAAAACGTACAGGTGGTGGGTAAGAACTGAGGCATAATACAGGCTTTGTGTGTACATTGTGCACCACTTGGTGATTGTATGAATTGTATCTGTATAGCGACTATGGCAGGTTTATGTTGTACAGTGTAATAGATCAGGCATCCGGAATGGATTTCACTACATGTTCTGTGCTTTTTCTTTGGTTTATTACTGGAAAACAGGTTTTTGAACTGGAAAGAGCAGGGGATGCTCTCCTCCATCCTGTCTTCCATTCACTTAATGGGAACCTGTCAGTAGGTTTTGGCACCATGTCTTCATGCAAGACAGGGGAAAGAAAAAACAACAGGCGCTGCCTAGTGCAAATAAAAGTGATTTCTTTTGAGTGTATTTGAATTCATATATGTATTCCACTCACCTTTAGTGGTTGTGCTATCAGGCACAAAACTATCAGATCACGTTTTTGGGTGCTGCCCCGTCCTTGCCCGTGGGTGATTTGCTCTCCTCGGGCTGTAGAAAATGCATATGTGGATCCAAAAGATGTGGAGTGTAATTTCCTCAATGGATACCAGATAAAAAATAGGGACTTCTTCTGGCGCAGCCCAAGGAATTACGGCTATATGTAAAGCTCAACAGTGACTCAATTTAATATTATAATCAGGATAAAATACATACAGATAAAATCGGATGAATAAAATGACAATGCGTTTTGCGCCACAACCGGGCGCTTCGTCAGGTCTATGTCTTCATGCAGTTTGGTTTACGAAATGCTTTTACTTTACCTCTTTTGATGCCTGCAATTCCGAGTTTCTGAATAGAGAAGGCGGAGGGTATTTGGTCACTTGAGCCAACTGGGACCATCGACACATGCAAATTTGCGCATTTCAGTTCACTTTCCATGTCCCCATGTCCTCCTCTTCATCTTGATCCCAGCGTTGTCCGTCGCTAGTCTTGAAACTCATCTAGAAAAGAAATTTATAGTTAGTAGCACGGAGCATGGGGAAAAGATGTACGGCACACATGTTGGTAATTATACACACCCGCGTCTTCCTCTCCCAGCATGGGAGCTAATTATCCATTTCTTTTCTAGGTGAGCCCTAGGACAAGCGACGAACAGTACCGGGATCAATATGAAGAGGAGCGGAGTATACTATCAGTGTTGGACTGGCCCACCAGAGTACCAGAGGATCCTCCGGTGGGCCCTGGCTCAATCCAATACTGAACCCCAGAGGTCCATCAGGAAACACCACAATTTGAGGCTGTTAGAGTATATTTCGTAGGGAATAATGAAGAGTGGGCCCCAAAATTGTATACTGTATACTATCCTGTATAACGGAGTATACTATCCTGTATAACGGAGTATACTATCCTATATATAACCTGTAATATCTTGTACCCATCTTGTACATAACCTGCCTGTACATAGTTTTATTTTCAATCTGATTTATTTCTTTTTACCTGTTTAACGATCCCATGAAATGTTATCTAGAAGAATCTGCAGATTCCACAATATCTGCCAAGTTTTTTTTAAGTTTCCTGTTCCTTTCCTGTAATTGGGGGTAACTAAGGACAATTACTATAGTAATAATAATAATAACAATTCCTTTATTCATATAGCGCACAGATTACACAGCACTATACATCGCTTGCCAAATCTGTCCTATAAATTACACGGTAAATAGAGAACTTCTCAGAAGGAGGAGGAAGAGGCGCTCACTATCTTCTATAGATAGTCACATAGTCACAGCTGTAGTCACATATTGCATTTTCTTTTAGGTGTCTCAGGATGAATTCTGAACCTATATGTGCTGTACTGCTGCTGGCAGGTTTACTGATCCCCACAGCTTCTAGTCAAGGTAATTTCTGTCTCCTTTGTGTACCATTGTGTCACAGCATAATATCATCATCTATTCTTTTATATTATTTATTTAAAAAAAGCTTTTCTACTGCCATTTCTATTATATTGCCCCCTTTATGTTCCTTAACCCTTTTATGACCAATGGTAATTGGTAAGTAAATGTCCAGGTAAATTTCTGCAGTACTGTTCTTCCATATCATTGGAACAGCTTTACATATTATAACAATGCAGACAGCATGTTATAGAGCAGGAGGAGCTGAGCAGATTGTACAGTGTCCTGTCTGCAGACAGCATGTTATAGAGCAGGAGGAGCTGAGCAAATTATATACAGTGGCCCATATTTACTAAAGCCCCTGGGCCAGCTTTCTGTCAGACTTTGTGGGGGTCATTTACTAAGGGCCCGATTCGCGTTTTCCCGACGTGTTACCCGAATATTTCCGTTTTGCGCCGATTGTACCTGAATTGCCCCGGGTTTTTGGCGCACGCGATCGGAATTTGGCGCATCGGCGCCGGCATGCGCGCGACGGAAATCGGGGGGCGTGGCCGAACGAAAACCCGACGTATTCGGAAAAACCGCCGCATTTTAAAAAAAAATTGTGTCGCGAAAATTTCACTCACCTTCATCCTGGGTAGGCCGGTGTATTTCGAGGCATTCCAGCGGACTTCAGCGCAGCAGCGCCACCTGGTGGACGGCGGAGGAACTGCATTGATGAATCCCGGCCGGACCCGAATCCAGCGCAGAGAACGCGCCGCTGGATCGCAAACGGACCAGGTAAGTAAATGTGCCCCTGTATGTCAAAACTGCTTGCACAGGTATTTAAGAAGTGTCAGCATGTGTGTCGCACATGACTAATTTGTGTTTGATAGAAATGGGTTGCACGCCCTATGTTAAAGGTTTTTTTTTTTAAAGTTGGCGCACTCTGTCTGGGCATTGCAGGGGGCGCCAGATTCATGCAGAGCTGGCACCACAGTTCATGAATCTGGTGTCCTCTGCGCACTACACAGGCAAACTGCACATAGTTTAGTTTGCACTGTTTTTGATAAACAGATCTGCAGAATAGATTGCATGTGGTTTCATTCTGCAAGCAGATGTATATTGCTTTGATGCAAAAGACTTGTCAGCTGTTCTATGCTTAGGAGTCCAGTGGGTGGATCTTCCTGGATGAATTTGCATAAAAACTCTGATGCCTTACTGAACCATTCTCTATTAACCTTTTCATTGCCGCCGGCAAAGTCTCCGGCATAATTAAAAAAATAATAATTTTTACTCTGTTTAATCGTTCGGGTATAATAGTGATTTTATTTTATTGTGGGTCAATGCGGACGCGGCAATGCCTTATATGTGGGTTTGTATGATGAATTTCACTTTTTTACCTTTTGTACCGTGTGAAGGAAACCGCAACGTTCCGGACCCCTGAAGGGTACGTAAGGTCACTCAGTTATCCTTTTACAGACACTCCCAGAACGCACGGGTTCTGAGAGGCGCAGGAAGTGATTTAAAGTTGTCCACACAACTTCCGGAGATGGCAAAACCATAAATCAAATCCCTGAATGGCTATAAGATCCCTCTCACTAGCCGCAGTGAGACAGAATATTATCAGCCTTATGCTGCCACCAGTTCTCCTTTAATATAAGCCTGGTCCGTAACGGGCTTATATAGGGTGAGGAACCAACCCAGTAGCATGTATATAAGCGAGAAACCCAGACGTAAGATTCGTGATCGAGATAAAAGAGCAACACAGATTAGATTTTATATTTAATTGCCTTAAGGGCACACTAGACAATACAGCACACACAATAGATATATACAGTAAACAGAGTACAAATTACACGGGTAGCACCACAAGTCTAAGCAGTTTAGTTAGTTAGTTACCTTTGTGTGTGGCCTAATGGGGATGGATAGTCCACACTTTTAGATCCTCCCTGCACTTAGTTGATGTTAGTTTCCCCCAGGGCAAAAGACACCAGCCCCTTCAAGGGCGCCCGATTATATCAGGTGTGGACACACCTCTGTCCACCCTAAGGTGGGTCAATGGTCCCTCCTACCTGATATTACATCCAGAGCCCTGGAGAAGCCACAGCTACCCCATGGGAAGGTCCTGGGGTCATGGTTCTGGTATCATTGGATCCGGGTGAATTCCAGGATCGCATTGATACCAAACCTGACCCATTTGCTATGGTCCTATCCAGAGATATTGATATCTCTGGATCTGAGTATCCTAGAGCAATGAACAATGGGTTGTTATGATTTACGGAGAATAACCAATCCAAAAATGTATTTGGTGTTCTGGTGAGACGGACCATAACTTCATAACTGTCTCTCTTCAACCTGGTGATTTGAATGTTTTAATGGCTCTTTGTTTGAGACTTGGGAGGCGAGGGGGGGTTAGGCCTGGAGTCGGTTTGTCTGTATAGGTCTTTGAAGCCCGGTCACATGCTGGTTTTGTCAACAAACTGTCTCATTTAGGTTAATTTATGGTGGTGAATTACCAGCAGGCCTCCCCTCCCCCTGGTCACATCATCACACCTCCCCCCTATAGAGGGCGCTAGGGGGCAACACCCTTCTGTGTTCCCCCGCACGCCCATCAGCTATCTCCCCTTGCCTGGACAACCCATCTGCATTACTGTGTTCACGGCCCTTTTTGTGTCGAATGGCGAAGTTGTACTGTTGGAGTGCGAGGCTCCAGCGTAACAACCTCCCATTGGTACCGGATACCGTGTGTAACCAGCTGAGGGGATTGTGATCTGTCTCCACCGTGAAGTGGCGCCCGTACAAGTAGGGCTGCAGACGCTGCAGGGCCCAAACAATTGCCAGGCATTCCTTCTCCATGGTGGAGTAGGCCACCTCCCTCGGCAGGAGTTTCCGGCTCAGGTACATAACGGGGTGTTCATGGCCCGTTTGGTCTACCTGGCTGAGTACAGCACCGAGGCCAAACTCGCTGGCGTCGGTTTGTACTATAAATGGCCGGCTAAAGTCAGCTGCTTGTAGCACCGGGAAGGTAGACAAAGCAGTCTTCAGCGCTCGGAAAGCCGTCTCGCATTCGTTTGACCAATCGACTGCGGAGGGCAACTTCTTCTTGGTGAGGTCCGTCAGGGGCTTGAAAGTTTTAATGGCTCTTTGTTTGCGACTGGGGAGGCGAGGGGGGGTGAGGCCTGCAGTCGGTTTGTCTGTATAGGTCTTTGAAGCCCAGCCACATGCTGGTTTTGTCAACAAACTGGCTCAATTAGGTTAATTTATGGTGGTGAATTACCAGCAGGCCTCCCCTCCCCCTGGTCACCCTGGTCACATCATCACACCTCCCCCCTATAGAGGGCGCTAGGGGGCAACACCCTTCTGTGTTCCCCCGCACGCCCATCAGCTATCTCCCCTTGCCTGGATAACCCATCTGCATTACTGTGTTCACGGCCCTTTTTGTGTCGAATGGCGAAGTTGTACTGTTGGAGTGCGAGGCTCCAGCGTAACAACCTCCCATTGGTACCGGATACCGTGTGTAACCAGCTGAGGGGATTGTGATCCGTCTCCACCGTGAAGTGGCGCCCGTACAAGTAGGGCTGCAGACGCTGCAGGGCCCAAACAATTGCCAGGCATTCCTTCTCCATGGTGGAGTAGGCCACCTCCCTCGGCAGGAGTTTCCGGCTCAGGTACATAACGGGGTGTTCATGGCCCGTTTGGTCTACCTGGCTGAGTACAGCACCGAGGCCAAACTCGCTGGCGTCGGTTTGTACTATAAATGGCCGGCTAAAGTCAGCTGCTTGTAGCACCGGGAAGGTAGACAAAGCAGTCTTCAGCGCTCGGAAAGCCGTCTCGCATTCGTTTGACCAATCGACTGCGGAGGGCAACTTCTTCTTGGTGAGGTCCGTCAGGGGCTTAGCCAGCGTACTATAGTGTTGTACAAATCTCCTATAGTACCCGGCCGTGCCCAGGAAGGACATCACCTGTTTTTTAGTCCTGGGGGTGGGCCAGGACGCAATGGCATCCACTTTCCCTGGCTCTGGCTTCAGCACCCCCCCACCTACCCGGTGTCCCAGGTAGTGGACTTCACTCATGCCCAGCTGGCACTTTCCCGGCTTAATGGTCAAGCCTGCCTGGCGGATCCGCCAAAGCACCTGCGTCAGATGCTCTAGGTGATCCTGCCATGTTGGACTGAAGACGGCAATGTCGTCCAGATAGGCGACCGCATATCCTTCCAGCCCTTTAAGCAATGTGTTGACCATCCGCTGGAAAGTGGCAGGGGCATTCTTCATGCCAAAAGGCATCACGGTGGACTCGTAAAGTCCAAAAGGGGTGATAAAGGCAGAGCGTTCCCGGGCCTCATGAGTCAGAGGAATCTGCCAGTAACCCCGGCTCAGATCCATGATGGTCAGGTACTTTGCCCCGGCCAGCTGGTCGAGCAGGTCATCGATGCGGGGCATTGGGTACGCATCGGTGACCGTAACAGCGTTGAGCCCCCTGTAGTCCACACAGAACCGGGTGGTCCGGTCTTTCTTTGGAACGAGGACTACAGGGGAGGCCCACGCACTGTTAGATGCCTGGATGACCCCTAGCTTCAGCATTTCGTCAATCTCCAGCCGCATGTGCTGCTGCACCTCCGGGGAGACCCGATACGCTGAACGCCGGATTGGGGAATGATCCCCGGTGTCCACATGATGGACTGCCAACTCGGTCCTTCCCGGTTGGTTGCTAAATAACTCCTGGAAGGGTTGTAGGGTGGCCCACAGCTGGGTTCTCTGTTCCACCAGTAGTTCATGGCTTACCTCCACATCCGCAAGGGAGCCTCCTGCCCGGACCTGGGCCAGCATATCTAGGAGGGTCTCTGCCTCCCCTTCCTCTGGCAGGTTACACACTGGGAGGGCGCATGCCTCCCGCTCATGATGTGCCTTCATCATGTTTACGTGATAGGCTTTCCGCCTTCCACGAACTGGGTCCAGGGTGACCAGGTACGTGACGGCGTTAAGCTGCTGATGCACGAGGTATGGGCCTTCCCAGGCAGCCTGAAGCTTGTTTTGTGGCACCGGGACCAGCACCCACACCTTTTGACCCACCTGGTAGGTCCTTTCCCGGGCATTCTGGTCATACCAACGCTTCTGGTCGGCCTGGGCCTGCGCCATATTGTCATGTACCAGCTGCGTTAAGGCCGTCATTTTGTCACGAAAGCGCATGACATACTCAACGACCGACACTTCAGGGGTAGCTAATTCTCCTTCCCAGGCCTCTTTCACCAGGGCCAGAGGTCCCCGTACCCGTCGCCCATACAGGAGCTCAAAGGGGGAGAACCCGGTTGAGGCCTGTGGAACCTCCCGGTAGGCAAATAGCAGGTGTGGGAGGTACCTTTCCCAGTCGCGCCCGTGGGCGTCAGCCAACATACGAAGCATTTGTTTTAAGGTGCCATTGAACCGTTCGCACAGGCCATTGGTCTGTGGGTGGTACGGGCTGGCCACCAAATGTTGCACCTGTATTTGTTTACAGAGGGACTCCATCAATACTGACATAAACTGGGTTCCTCTGTCAGTAAGCATTTCCTGGGGAAAACCCACCCGGGAGAAGATCTCTAGCAATGCAGTAGCCACCTTGTCCGCCCGAATTGAAGACAAAGCTACGGCTTCGGGGTATCGTGTGGCATAGTCTACTACCGTTAATACAAATTCCTTACCGGAGCTACTGCGGACGGGCATCGGTCCCACTAAATCCACAGCCACCCTCCGGAAAGGTTCATCAATTATCGGCAGAGGCATCAGTGGGGCCTTAGGGCGCAGCCCAGCCTTCCCCACCCTCTGACAAGTGTTGCATGAACGGCAGTAGGCAGCCACATCGGCCCCCAATTTTGGCCAGTAAAAATGTGGGGCTAGTCTAGCCTTTGTTTTTGTAATCCCCAGGTGTCCGGCCATTGGAATCTCATGGGCTATTCCGAACAACTCACTCCTGAACGGATAGGGTACCACTAACTGTCGGTCCCTGGGCCATGCCTCCGGTGCACCCTGCCGGACCGTCACCCGATACAGCCGTCCTTGGTCCCAGACCACCCGCTCAGGGTCCGAGTCTGAAGGAGGCTGTGCCGCTTGCTCCTTAAGAGCTTTCAGGCTGGCGTCAGCTTCTAACGCTGCCTGAAACTCCTGGCTGGACATGGCGAGAATAGAAGAGACTGCCATGTCTTGTACCATTTCCCCGGGGTCTGACTCCTGGCCTCCATCTGACCTGGTAGTCACTGAGTCAGAAGGGAGGATGTCGTTTGGCCCCTGAGGGGTCTCAGCACTCCGACTGCGTGTGACAGCGGCAACGGTCGCTGCAACCGCAGGTAGTGCCCACTTCCTCTCCCCTTCTGATCCAGTTGCCAAGGCAGACGGACTGGCCCTATCCGGAGACAGCCCAGTTGGGGTTAGATTCTGCACGGAATCCGCTCCTGCAAACCTTTCCCCCACAGCTGTTGGCCCCCTGTCTCTCCCTATACTAGGAGTCTCAGAGGACAACAGGTAACCAGAGGCTGACAGGCCACTCCCTATAGTAGCCTGACCCTCTGCTTGGATGGTCCCCTCCCCCACGGGTAAAGTAGGACCCAGGACCCTACCCACCCCCACATTCCTGGCAGTAGGTAGGTCACATACATCAGTATTATCATTGACAATATCAACATCAGTGTCAGAACAATCAATCTCAATACCAGGTACAGCGGCAGGCTGCACATCGCTGGTTATGGGCTCAGTCCTTGCAGATGCTGGGGTCACATACTGTGACACAAGCCGGCCCAAGTCTGTTCCCAGCAGGACACTCACGGGAATATCGGAGGATACCCCCACCTCCCTTAGGCCCCTCCCCGCACCCCAATCCAAATAGACCTTGGCAATGGGCAGTGCTGGTTCTGTTCCTCCAATTCCGGAGACAGTGAGGGTTTTCCCGGGTATCAAGTCCTGCGGGGACACCAGTTCTGGTCGTACAAGGGTTAGCTCCGCCCCAGTGTCTCTCAGTCCCATGGCCACGGCCTGGCCTATGGTGACGGGCTGCAAGTTATCATGGGATCTCCCACCACCCCCACCCACACATAAAACAGGGGACGGTTTTAGGGACGGTACCGGGGCCCTGTGACGCTGGGGACAATTTGCTTTGAAGTGTCCCGGCTGTTTACACAGATGACATACTCGAGGTTCACCAACCGGCATGGAGAGGGAAGGATGGAAATATGCCCCCTTGGGCTTAGGGACAGGGGTAGCAGGGATGGTCTCCCTGACCGGGATGGTGTTGGTCTTACCCCCTCTCCAGCCAGCAGGTCTCCTGGTCTCCAGAGTCCGGTTGTTGCTGTATTCATCTGCCAGGCCAGCTGTTTCCAAAGCATCTTTGGGTTTCCGGTCACGAAGGTGCTGCTGTAACTCTTCCGGGCAATTCCACAAAAACTGCTCAATGGCGATTAGCTCCTTCAGCTGCTGGAAGGTGGTAAGTCCCAGGCCTGAGGTCCACTGGTCCACTGCTCGGAGAAGAGCCCTCATGTGATCAGTCCAGCTGTCAGCAGACCCCCGCTGCAAACTCCGGAGCTTCTTCCGGTAATTCTCAGGGGTTAGGTTGTACTGATGGACCAGAGCCTGCTTGATATCCTCATAAGTCAGGGTGGTCTCGCTAGACAAATAGCCGAATATTTCAAGGGCCTTCCCTCTGAGACGAGGGGTAAGGTGCCGAACCCATTGGTCCACAGGCACATGGTACTGTTGGCAAGTTTTTTCAAAAGCCAGCAAAAAAGTGTCCAAGTCAGTACCCTTATCCAGCAGGGGAAAGTCCTCAGTCCGCAGCTTTGGGACATGGTTCTCCGGCAACACTGGACTAGCAGGAGCAGACTGTTGTAGCTGGAGCATCTGTAGCTGGTGTTCATGCTCCCGTTGCCTTTCTGCAGCTTGGGCTTTGCATCTCGCGTCTCTGCCACCGCCTCTGCTATCCATTCACTCTCAGCCACCACTGCCGCTCTGCTTCCATTCGCTCGTCCATCGCCGCATCTGCAGAGCAAGCCATGACAGGGTTCTCGTTGCAGCTGGCATCTGCAACCCGCCTGTAAACTGGACAAGGCAGCTTGCAAGATGGCCGCCGAGCCCATCAGACCATGTGGGTGGGCGGGCAGTGGGCGGTCCAATGTGGGACTGACCACTGGCGACTGGCTCCTTGGGGAGTCTGGGCAGAGCTCCCCCTCGCCTTGAACAATAGCGCCCCCCACCTCCTCCTGGTCCAACTGCGGTACTGCATCGTCCTCTGTAATGTCCACAGCACTGGCAGCATTCTTCCTGCCTTTGTTCCTACCGGCCATTATCACAGCTCTTGGTAACTAACAAAGAACTGCAACTTGATGTACCTCACACCTTACTGTAATTGCACTCTGCTTGTGTCTAGTGCTGAATCGGTCTTAAGATCCCAACACAAAAGCTGCTGTTGGCAATCTTTAGTATTTGAGAGTATGGATTACACAATCAAACACTATTATCTCGATTATCCCACCGCTGCCACCAATGTGAAAGAAACCGCAACGTTCCGGACCCCTGGAGGGTACGTAAGGTCACTCAGTTATCCTTTTACAGACACTCCCAGAATGCACGGGCTCTGAGAGGCGCAGGAAGTGATTTAAAGTTGTCCACACAACTTCCGGATATGGCACAACCCTAAATCAAATCCCTGAATGGCTATAAGATCCCTCTCACTAGCCGCAGTGAGACAGAATATTATCAGCCTTATGCTGCCACCAGTTCTCCTTTAATATAAGCCCGGTCCGTAACGGGATTATATAGGGTGGGGAACCAACCCGGTAGCATGTATATAAGCGAGAAACCCGGACGTAAGATTCGTGATCGAGATAAAAGAGCAACACAGATTAGATTTTATATTTAATTGCCTTAAGGGCACACTAGACAATACAGTACACACAATAGATATATACAGTAAACAGAGTACAAATTACACAGGTAGCACCACAAGTCTAAGCAGTTTAGTTAGTTACCTTTGTGTGTGGCCTAATGGGGATGGATAGTCCACACTTTTAGATCTTCCCTGCGCTTAGTTGATGTTAGTTTCCCCCAGGACAAAAGACACCGGCCCCTTCAAGGGCGCCCGATTATATCAGGTGTGGACACACCTCTGCCCATCCTAAGGGGGGTCAATGGTCCCTCCTACCTGATATTACATCCAGAGCCCTGGAGAAGCCACAGCTACCCCATGGGAAGGTCCTGGGGTCATGGTTCTGGTATCATTGGATCCGGGTGAATCCCAGGATCGCATTGATACCAAACCTGACCCATTTGCTATGGTCCTATCCAGAGATATTGATATCTCTGGATCTGAGTATCCTAGAGCAATGAACAATGGGTTGTTATGATTTATGGAGAATAACTGATCCAAAAATGTATTTGGTGTTCTGGTGAGACGGACCATAACTTCATAACTGTCTCTATACCACCTGGTGATGTGAAAGTTTTAATGGCTCTTTGTTTGCGACTGGGGAGGCGAGGGGGGGTGAGGCCTGCAGTCGGTTCGTCTGTATAGGTCTTTGAAGCCCAGCCACATGCTGGTTTTGTCAACAAACTGGCTCAATTAGGTTAATTTATGGTGGTGAATTACCAGCAGGCCTCCCCTCCCCCTGGTCACCCTGGTCACATCATCACATAAATAAAAACTTTATTTTTAAAGTATTTCTTGTTGTTACTGGGAAGATTTCATCTCCCCTTCTGGGTAGAGGTACTATTAGCGCTCCACGTATACTTCGTGTTTTTTCTCCTCCTTTTATATACAGATGTTCCTGTGGAAGATAGGAAATCTGAGTTATATTATTTACATTTACGCCCAGAAATTATTTTGCATAACTTGGAGAAAGGTTTGATTTTTTTCAAGTTTATAATCCAACCTAAGTCTTGCATGATTTGGATAGTTAACAACTTCTGTTGATCGAGGACATCCTCTGTGCTTAGGTATTTATTTTTTAATCAGATTTTTTTTTTATTTAAGGCAAAGAAACATTAGGACTTACATTTTCATTTGTGAATAAAGATAGACACAAATGAAAGAACGGGAGAGACCGATAACATACAGATACTCTCCGTAAGCACCAGGAGGTATACAAAACAAGCAGAGAAAAATAAACAACAACTACCTGTGTAGTGAAAACTTAGGCACCATATCCAACAGGTCATTGTACTGGTGATATGCAACGGGGCCCACATAATCCTCCCATTTCTGTCTGGATGGGACCTGGAAGTCATCCAAGAATTTACCCAGAAGCCAGGAGGACAGGAAAGAGATCATTCCTAATGTCTTTTTCTTTTGGCAATATATGTAAGCAATATACTGATATGAATCTTTATAGTTCCCTTCCCAAATTGAGCCGTCATAGCATATTGCGTCCATAAATATTGGCAAAACCTGCCCTCTAAATCAAATTCACTGTTAAGTTGTAGGACTTGAGCGACCATACCCTTGCTGGAGCACCATATTCCCATGGAGAGAAGCCTTCTAACTGAAATAGTTCTGGCAATTTGAAGTTTTGCCATAAGATACTGTGTTCAGTTATTGGGCCTAGCCATGTAAGAACGCTGAAGGACGCCCATATGTGAGCCATCATATACAGAGTAGTTGGCATAGCTGTATGGAGCTTAGTAAACCCAGGTGCCAGATCCTGCATCAGGACAGGGTACCCTGACCATTGACAGACTAGTCTCCCAGCAGTCCCAAATCCATCTCGATTTCCCCATCATTTAAAATGTTGCAGTTGGGATGAAAGATAGTATAGTCAGGGGTTAAGAAGCGCCAACTCCCCTGGACATTTATTGCATTGCAAATATTCACATTTGATTCTGACACCCCCTTTTTCCATACCAAGGATCAAAAGATCCCAAGGACTTTGAGGAAGTATAATTTAGGGATCTAGACTAGGGAGTTGTGCAATAAGTAGAGCAATTAGGGCATGTGATAAATATGGCCAGGGGGAGGGAGGCCTTATACTACTCAAATCCCCCACTTCCCTCCAACCTCAACCCAATTAGCCTAATGGGGCTAGCTAACACTACAAAGGCTGCAGAGGAACTCTGGCTCGATGTGGGTGAGGGGGGTAGCTATTAACTAACACCTTGTGCAGCCACAGCGACTCCGAAGGCTTGAGCTGATTTCCCCCCCATTTTCAAACAGGAGATGATGAGTCATAAAACCCTTAAACCAATACCTTGATACCCTTATGGTCCATCTCAGCCCAAGGGCAACTACATTTTTGGATTTGTTATCTTCAGGGGATCACAGAGGCCCAAGGCTCTAGCATCCTTGGGTCCAGAGATATAAATATCTCTGGATAGAACCATAGCAAATGGGTCAGATTTGGTATCAATGTGATCCAGGGATTCATCTGGTTCCAATGATACCATAACCCTGACCCCACGACTTCCCCTTGAGCAGCTCTGACTTCTCCAAGGTTCTGGACGTAATACCAGGTCGGAGGGACCCATGACCCCTCCTGGGGGAGGACAGCGGTGTGTCTGAACCTAAAATAATCAGAAAACCCCTGATGCTTTTGACTTTTGTCTGGGAACCCATTTACCATCAAGTGCAGAGGAAGATCTTAAGGTGTGGTCTATCAGGTTCCATTAGACCCACACACAAGGTAACTAATTTACTGAACTGCTGATACTTGTAGTGCTACCTTTGTATTTTGTACTCTGTTTACTGTATATATCTCTATTGTATATACTGGGGCACATTTACTTACCTGGTCCCGTCGCGGTCCCCGAGGTGCATTGTCCGCTGGAATCCACAACTGCCACGATTCATGAAGATCGTGCGCCCGAGTTCCTGCATCTGTTGCTTCCCCGCTGAGGTCCGCCGGAGTTCACCTTCTTCTTCCTGGTGCTTGTAAGTGCGTGTCTTGCGACACAATTTCAATTTTAAATCCCACCCGTAGTCCGAATCCGTCGGGTTGTCTGACGGCCACGCCCCCCGATTTGCATTGCGTGAAAGTCGGCCACTGTTTTGTCTAGTGTGCCTTTAAGGCAATTAAATATAAAAGTTAACCTGTGTTGCTCTTTTATCTTGAACCACGAATCCCATGTCTGCGTCTCACTTATATAGATGCTACCCGGTTGGTTCCTCACCCTATACAATCCTGTTACGGACCGGGCTTATATTAAAGGAGAACTGGTGGCAGCTTAATTGAGTTGATAAGGCTCTGTTTCACAGAAGCTAGTGAAAGAGGTCTTATAGCCATTCAGGGTTGTGATTTATTGTTGTGCCATATCAGAAGTTGTGTAGACAACTTTAAATCACATTGGACCGCCCACTGCCCGTCCACCCACATGGTATGTTTTCGGCTTGGCGGCCAACTTGCAAGCTGCCTTGACCAGTTTACAGGCACGTAACCATTTTATCTTGCCACCCACCAATTCCAGGCTAATAGACGGGACGAAGGGAGGAGTCAGGGCCGTATTTACCACTAGGCACTGAGACAGAAAGCTGGAAATTTGTATAGAAAAAACATTTTTGTGGCACACTACTGGGGCACCCCCTGTCCCCAGGTTTGAGAGTGGTTAGGGGTAGGGTCCACACTGAGGGCATGCAAGCATTTGACATGGATAGGAGCTTGTGTAAATGCATCAGAACCTGGGGCTACATGCTGTGAGTATAGGGTAGCATAGGACCTGTCTGCATCTCTGTTCCGCCACCCCTCCCCCTGACTGCACTGTGTACTCCAGCATTCAGCTCCTACAGTTTGCGGCTGTGATCCGGACCCTCATGATTATGACTGATCTCAAGCTTTCTAGATGCTGACCATATGTATGTACACTACACACGGAGGCTCTTGTCTTCCCTCCTGAATCTGCTGAAGCTTCCTCTGGTTCTTAGTATAGTATAGGGCATATAGATAGGGGAGAACGCATATAGATATTTATTGTGAGATATTATTTCAAATAAATGAATGAATATACAGTGATCAGACAACTAATACATAGAACTATATTCTAACACTTAGGAATAGGGTAAAACTTTCTAAGACTCAGCATTCTCCTCCTGGGTTGGACTGGGGCCCACACGTGAAAATTGATTCTAGGGGCCCACACTATGACTACATCGAAATATTACCTATATTGTGGGGGTTAGGGATTAGGGATTTTGTAGGTACTGGGGGGACAGTGAAATCAAGAATACAGGACTACCTTTCTCATTCTCTCGTCCAGTGCACAGTTCTTGGTTTGTAAACTGAGGCTACAATCACGTAATGCTAGGGATGGTATATAATTACCTGTGGTTTCCTGCTGGTAGCTGGGCTGTGGTTAGGGATGTTAGTGTCAGCACCAATGTTACTAATTAAAAACTGAGGACAACATTTACAATTATTGATAACATTAACCCCACAGCATAACATACAGAAGAGAAACTTCAATCAATGACATTATGAACAAAACACTGAGCATGCTGATCACGCCATCTCACAGCCTTGGTGGCTAGACAGTAACTACAGTATTGATCAGAAGTGGGATCAAGTACCTTAAGGCCCCTTCCACACTTGCGTTGCAGATCACGTCAGAGTTTGATCAGGGTGCGATCAGAGTTTGGTCAGTGAAAAATTACACATTTTGCATCAGAGTGCAATCAGTTTTCAGTCAGAGTTTGTTCAGTGTCTCAGTTTTTCACGCGCGTTTTTGATGCAATTTCAATGCAATTTCAATGTGTTTTTCACGCGCAGAAAATATGCGTGAAATGGACTCAGGACTGAGCATTTTCTATGGCAATTGATGCGTGAAAAACGCATTGCACTTGCATGTGTCTCAGAGTGCAATGCGTTTTTGATGCATCTACATAGACTTGTATGGTGCGTTTTTCATGCGCGTGACTTGCAAAAGTAGAGCATGTCGAGATTTAAACGCACGTTTCACACTTGCGTTTTTCACGCGCGTTTTCTGCGCGTGCTTTTGACGTGCAGAACTTGCATTGCACTCTGACCCATTGTAATCAATGGGTTTTTTCAGACTTGCATTTTTTTTCACGCACACACGCGTTTAAATCTCGACATGCTCTACTTTTGCAAGTCACGTGCGTGAAAAACGCACCATACAAGTCTATGGAGATGCATCAAAAACGCATTGCACTCTGAGACACTTGCAAGTGCAATGCAAGTGCAATGCGTTTTTCACGCATCAATTGCCATAGAAAATATAGAGCTCAGTCCTGAGTCCATTTCACGCGCATTTTCTGCGTGTGAAAAACGCATTGAAATTGCATTGTAAACGCGCGTGAAAAACTGAGACACTGAACAAACTCTGACTGCAAACTGATTGCACTCTGATGCAAAATGTGCGTTTTTCACTGACCAAACACTGATCGCACCCTGAGCAAACTCTGACGTGATCTGCAACGCAAGTGTGAAAGGGGCCTAAGACTTCTCCTCATGTCACTTATGGCTGCATAATTTTTCATCAGAAATCTTTGGCTCTGA